>VDFB02364568.1:0-43936 GCA_007258455.2 Sequoia sempervirens | reverse complement strand
GTGTCCTATGTTTTTCTCTATTTCTCTATCAATTTATGTTAATGCTTTGTTTATCAATCAAGTTTTGTGCTGATCTGCTATGCCCTATTTTGTACTCTAAAAAAACTAACATTTTATGTCAGATTTCAACACCTCATTTGTCATGCAGGCGTGTAGTTATTTTGGCAAGAGAAAAAAGTTTAATAATGCTAACAGGTGGTTTTCCTATTAGCACTAGTAGAGAGTTGAATTTAGCAGCTAAAACTCAGAATTTGTGAAAAGCAAAATACTTTGTTTTAGAGCATTGTGTTTTCAACATAAGAAGTAGCTATGAGTTTGTTTGAAGATCAACTAAGATAATTCACTCAGAATGGAGTCACTCTACTCTCTAGTATCAAGCTATGGCTAAAAGAAATAGTAGTTTGAACCTATCTCTGCTGATATTACAATGGAAAAAAAGAAACACCAAGAAAGATTGAAAGAAGATAACATTTTCAAGGCACAAATGATAGAATTAGAAATATATGAAAATTAGATCACATGAATGGAATGTCATCAAATAAGCAATACAATTTCCAATAGATTCCAAGGTAGGAGATGAAAAGGTAATGCTATACAAAGAAAATAACTACACTAAACACTCTGCAGTATTCTAGTGCAAGAAAATGACCATATGAAGTAAACTAGAAGAGGCTAAGACATGAACACTAGTAGTAAAAGAACTGTTGGAAAGCGGAAGGATTTGTTTAAGAAGTGAGATTCAAATAATAGAAAAATTGAATGATACAATAAACTATAAAATATAATCATCAATCTTGCTAAATTCTATTTTATTAGTTCCCAGTAATTGATGTTTTTTTCTATTGCCTTGTTAGCAAGAGTGTCTACTAGGAAATTTTCTACACAATTTCTTCCATATGCAAACCAAGGACTGCTAAGTTACACTTGCCTTATAGGTTTTAAATGATTGTCGCTTGAATGACTACCAAGGGTTTTGTTTATTTGGGAAAATTTATAGAACTGAAATATTTCGGTGGCATGTTAGTGTTTAATGGCAAGTGAAAATTTTATGCAGAGCTTGGGATGCTGGATTTTGAGGTGGATGATGGAATTTCAAACACAATATTGGATGGCATTGACCTTGGAACCCTTCATGCCAAATTTGAAGAGATGGCATCTCCAAGTGGCTCTATTTGGGTTGCATTTTTTGCCATAATTCTATAGGTCCCAAAATGATTTTAAATTATGACTTATCTATACAGAATTGTGGTGGCATGCTTCTTGCTAGTGCAATTGGGTGCAATTTTGCTTATTCAGATATATCTGTTTGCCTCTCCCATGGCTAGAAAATGATAATTATTGGATTGGAATTTGTAAATTTTGTAGATGCAGTTTTGCATATAGTATTGGTGCAATGCACACATCATAAAATTTTTAGCATAAATGAGTTATAAAAACCAAAATCTTTATTTTTGTAAATAGTATATTACTTATGAAATCTTCAGTTTTGTCAATGATGCGCATACATTTTCTCTTCTCCCGCATGGTCTAGACTTAACTTCCTATCTCTCTCTTTAAGTCATAAATGTTATACTAGTTTGGATGATCACGTAAGATGGAATCAGATCCAAGGGCATTTATGGTTTTCAAGTATATTTTTTTAAATTTTTCTTAAGTCGAGGGTAGTTCAAGGGTTAAGGCTAGAGGTTGTTAGAGATGTTCTCTTATCTTGCTCTTCTATACCACCTAGGTGTCTCAAAGAGAGAAATTTTTGAGAAGGATCATTGACACCATTGAGCAAGAAGTCCCTCATCTATAATTGATCCCTGATCACATAAGATGGAATTGAATATTCAATGCATTTTAGGTTTTCAAGCGTATAGCTTTTCTTTGTTGTCCTTAATTTTAAAATTTTGTGATTTTAAGCTGGTGTGGCTCAGGGCTCAAATGCTAAACCAATCATGACACTCACATCCAAGCTTTTCCCACAAGATAAGTAATTGTCTTCACATAATTATTTGTCCTGCCTAGATGAGCAAGAAATCATTCAAGAGGGTAATTTTTTTTTTCATTATTTGTGGAGCTAAATCTTAAGGGAGTTTAGGTGGCTTGGTAGCAAAATGTTAGCACAAAACCCATGTTGGTTATGGGTTTCTTGCACTGAGATTTTTTTTTTTGTGTGTTCTTTCTTGCACTGAGAGTTATTGCATTGAAGATGGCAAAGCCTAAATTAACATAGTTGTACAAAGGGTAACACACAATCACAAATAAGAGCTATACAATGGATCTCTTTTAGAAGGAAATTTATTTCCAATGATGCCAATGTCTATGACAATGCAGGGTTTCTCTACACATGCAGATAGGGATGACGTGCATAGTGGATATACCCTATGTTTAGTCTTTCAAAACTGAGGCCGTTGCAGCGAGAAAATAATACAAAGCTTTTCTGTTCAAGGATGCAATAATTGCATCAACGTGGAACTAATCAGGGAATAATACCAAAGGCTAAGAGATTATGTATTAAAATACAAGCACAAAGCACATATACAATGAGTTTCTCTGGTTTCAAATTTCATCTATGAAATACCGCTTAAACCCTAACCTTGAAAGCAAAATGATAATGTTTCTCACCATATTGCATAGAAAACAAAGAGAAGATATAATTGAATGGAAGGATAGTACAATTGATTGTTTTAAAAACTTCCTACCATGTAGTCCCCATTACAAGAGATGCAACCCTGGAGTATACAACAAGATATGAACAAATACTGACCTTGTTTACTTTTGTTTGAATGATTTTCTCCCAGCCAACTTGCAACAATTGGAACAAGCAGGAACCGAAAGAAGGGAGACAGATGGAATGCTAAGTTGAAGAGAGGAACTAAAGCCATCTATCCCTATGTGGATGTAGGTATGTTTTCAAAATATGGAATGATAGACAATGCACCTGAACTTCTTTACAAATGCCCAAGCACGTATCTTGCTGTAATCGCCAACTGTTCAACCCATCTGACAAGTGGCCAAAGCACTCTCCATGAAAATTTTGGTTAAAAAGTTTGTAACTTGCCTATTAGCCCAGTCCAAAATAAATTTGTGGAAAGAAATTGTAATGACTTGATTGGCTGAATCAAGACAGATTAATCACTGTTTAGACTTTGCAGCCTCCACTATAGTTCCCTAGGAGGAACTAATATTGTCCTAATTATTCATCATCCCTTACTAATTAAATAAATCATATTTATTTGATAATGTCCTAATTTATCATTATTCTCTTTAACTAATTAAATAAATAATTTTTATTTAATAATGTCTTAATTAAACATTATGTCGCTAACTTAACTTATAACTTAATTTATTCCTCTATTTTAATTAAATAGTTATCATGTAATTATTTAAGTAACATCAAATACCTTTCTTATATTAAATAATTGTTACAAATTATTTAATTAAACCACTTTCTTAGTGTCTCACTTTTAGATTAAATAATTATATTAATTATTTAATTCTCCAATATTCACTCAACATGATCTATTAATAAATATAATTTTATTTATTAATTCAATCTTTATTTGCACGTTCTTCTAAAGATTATTTATTTATTTATTTAATTAAATATTTTCACACACATTGAATGATCAATCACACCCATTGATTATTCAATCAAACCTATTGACTAATCAATCCATCCAACTGATCATTCAATTAAATCTATTGATTGACAAATCAATTCCATCAATTATTCAATTCCACTAATTAATCAATCAATCCCATTGACTGATCAATCAATTTCCACTCATTATCCAATCAATTTCCTTGACTGAATTGATTAAGATAGTTAACTCTCCAATCTATTTCCTCTCAATGAACCTCAACTGTCGATCTTGATCTTTCATCTTTGAATCCATATCATTCATTTGAAACAAGATTTTCTATAAAATAAAGTCTTCATTACACGTTGATGGCTAACCACGAAATCTTAAACTTTGGCTTTTGCATCATTGAAATCCTCAAATATACTTGAAGCTTCATAGTGACATTGTAGCATACCCACAACTAAGAGTAAAGCTTACAAAGAAGGAACAATGGAAGTCATCCATGGCAATACGATGAAGGTGAAGATGTCAATTGCTTGAAATCTAGTTTTACTTATTATTGCATGTTTTCTATTGAATCAATTGGATCTTGTTGAGTAATTAGAATTGCATATAGTGGTTGTATGCTTTGTTTCCTATTAACTCTATGACCTTGGGTCAAATTTCTAGTCTACAATTTGGTGAACCTAACATGAAAATCATATTTTTTAACTAATTCTATAGGGACTAAGCTTTTGTGAAGCTACAAGAATAACGATGCAATTGTGGCAAACAACGATGCAATCGTGGAAAACTGCTATGAAATTGTGGGGTCCTAAACTGTAGTTGCCTGACTAATCAATGCAATTACCAATCTTAGTGACACATACATAGTTTGTTGTGTTGTACCTATCACTTTACGTTTTTGTTTATTTTGTAGGTTTTTGACAATCCTCCACATATATGTGCCTTCGTAAACCGTAATTGGTGAACATAATGTTAGTCACTTTCCTGAATGTCACATCTATGACTTTTTGCAACACAATCACTTCTCAATAAAACACGTCTATGCCTTCATACACCACAAGTGACTAATAAAAATAGAAAGGTAAATTAATAATGAATACAATATTGTTTGCTTTATTTTATTCATAGAGTAAGGTTTTCATATCATTGATCATTTTTCTTCCAGCTTGTGGCATTTTTGAATTCTCACATATTTTTTTTTTTGTGATTAGAATAGTTTTTGAGTCAACAATGTAAATAATTTAATAAAATCATTCAAATATAGTAATTGTAAATAAAATAAAATAATTTGAAAAAATAAATAAATGCATCTATTTATAATAAATTAATTAATTTTAAAGTAAATAAATAATAGGCCTCACCTAGGTTAAAATATTTTTTCAAACAAAGTAATTATCTTCAAGTTATACAAGTGTCTTAGGCTCAAGCTAATTCCCTCGTATGGGAGAACCTCCAAAGAATGTTGTCAATAAGCACCATGGAATGCTAACATTTATATTTGGTTGTGTTAAAATTTTCATTTCTTCATTTAATTAATTTTAAAGTACATAAATAATGAGTCTCACCTAGGTTAAATTTTTTTACCAAACAAAGTATTTTCCTTCAAAATATACAAGTGTCTTAGGTTGAAGCTAATTTTAGCGTATGGGAGAACCTCCAAAGAATGTTGTCATAAGCACCACAAAATGTTGACATTTGTATTTGGCTATGTTAAAATATTCATTTCTTGATTGGTTTTTCAAGAAGTATATCTAACTATGATTACAATGATTATAATATCTAAACTATTATAATCTATTGTATATTAGATTTAAGCTATTTTTTAAATGTGAATATTTAAACCTATTTTGTAATTATATTTTATATATTTAAATTATTATTTAATAATATTAATCAATAAATAATTTTATTTAAATTATATTTAATATCATATGATTCTTGTATATTATTAATATATTATCATTAATATTCACTATAGTATATTATTTCTATCCATGGTCAATGCAGAATGTATGTTTTTGGGTAATACTTATTATTTAACCATATTACAATGCTTGGAAAACTAGCAATTATATTTAATAATTATTTTATATTATTAATATATAATCATTAATATTCATTATAATATATTATATTTAGTATAATATATTAATGATTATTTTATAATATATTTATATAATGGTTCAAACAATGTTCACTATAAGTAATAATTAATAATTAATTTTTATTCTATAATTATTATCATTATTAGTTAGTATATATCCATCAAAAAAATTAAAAGAAGATAATAAGAAGGTAAAATAACTGCTTGTAAAAATAATGGAAAAAAGAATCAAACAAGATGAAAAATAATAGTACAAATGCAAGTTGTCTTAAAAACCTCACATGTTGGAGTTTTCAAATGTCTGCCAACAGTTGGATCTCTGTGGAGATGACTAGGGCTTTGCTCATCTAGGGCACACTAGGAAAGGAGCTGCAGGGGTCATCTGAGGAGCTTATCGCTTCTGGCATCGGTGCCAAACATTTTGTAGGACAAGACAAATCAAAGTTTGGATGACTTCCATTAGTTAAAAATAGGGGAGACTATGTTGTTAATAAAGGAGGCAAGGAAAAGTCCCTTAAGGGCATCACTGTGCTAAATGGTGAGGATGCAAAAAAGGTGGTTAAGATATAGGGGATAGAAGAAAATAAGTCTGAGCTTGAAAAGGTAGTTAATCAACAAAGTAGAGGAACCATTGAGGGGAAAGGGGAAAACCCTGTTTCACATCCTACTTTTGATGCATTCACCTTGGAGCTAGACAGGGAGCTGGAGAGAGAAGTAGTTTCCAATGAAAAAGTTTTTTTTGGGTTGGGACTTGTGAACCCCAAATCTATTGTACCTGCAAAACAAAGAGATTAAACACCCTAAGTTAGATATTGCAAGCGTAAACAAGGATTCCCCATGGAATCCATTTACAATTCAAACTAGGAATGAAAATATGCAAAAACACAATAAAATGATAAACCAAAGATGAAATCCTAATCTAAATAGAAAACTCTTGATCCCATGGGGGAATTGGTGCCAATTTGATGTGGAAATTTGGCCCTTTCCCAATTCCCATGATGCAATGTTGATAGATGTAGACTTCGTGATGAACTTTGATCCACTTTTGATGATGAATGATGAAGACTCCAAGCCAAATCTGCAAAAGAACCTAGTTAAGAGCTCAATGATGTGAAACTTGATAGATATTTGAGCATGGTAACTTTACTCAAATTGTGGATGATGAAATGAGGAGAGGAGCTCTTCATTTATAGATTATATTGAAGGATGAAGGTCCAAAATTGAGCAATGTGGGACTAACATTCAACCAATGGCAAGGTGCCACTTGTCAACATGTGAATGCAGGAAGCTTGAGCACATTTTGATCAATGTGCAAGTTTGAAATTTGAATTTGATGATATGACATGTTTAGGGGGGATGAAAGATGAGTTAAATGCCAAGTGGGAGACATGTAAGAGACAATGTAAGAGCTTCAAATGCTTTGTTGGATGGACAAGTCCTTTTGGGGGGAGATTTCAAATTTGAGGAATATTCCCACTTGGATGCCTTTTTTGAATGAAAATAGGGAATTATTAAATCAACTAAATGATTTAATTGTGAAAGTTGCAAAATCTAGAGGATTTGAGTGATTAGGATTACCATTAATCATGATTTGATTAATTTAAGGGGAGATTTAGCTGATTTGACTATTTGATTTAGATTTTAGGATTGAAATAAATCAAAAAGAGATGAAAATGATTAAGACTTAGTTAAATAAATATTTTGATTTATTTAACCAAAAGGGGTGATGTTAGATTAAATTAGATAAATGTTTAATTTATTTAATTTAATTAGATGAAATTTAGAAAGTTAATCAAATAATATGGATTATTTAATTAAATAAATATAGGAAGATGAAATGACCTAGCTAATTACACAGAGATAATGATTTAATTAAATGGAGGGATTTATTTAATTAAAAGGAGAATTATGATGACTTTAATCAAATAAGGCTATTCGATTAAATGGTTAGAAAGAGGGATAATTTAGGATGAAGTGATGTTAGTAGATCAAGATCGAGTGTGCGATATCAATTTGTATATTTTTGATGTCTACATTTTGCCCCTCTTTGAAGTGATGCACTTGTTGTGTTGGTTCAAAGAATAACCTTGCCATGATCAAAAGTCAAAATTTCTCTGATTTTTTTTTTGGATGCCCCACTGTTACCCTAGTGAATGAAGAATTATGCTGGTATACTGCCCCCTCGGAGATTGGGTGAAAAGGTTTGATTTGAGGGTCGATCTCTCGATAAAGAGGTTCAAGATCAGTTCAACTCAAATATTTGATGTAGAAAAATTTGATGGTGTAGACAGTCATTATCCATGGCTAGCCTCATGCCTATTTTGATATATTACACCCACTTGATCCTGATTTGTACCATGATAGTGACATTATTGATGATGAGATGATTATGATGTTTATATGTAATGGATGATATGATGATGTATGGATGATATGGATGCACATGATTTGATATGATGATGCTTTTATGATTATGCAAATAGATGATAAATGTATGGTTTATGAGACATTTAGAATAACCAATCTATATTATGTAATGATGGGGATGAATGCATGTGGTATGATTAATGCTTTCTATATGATATGATATTCATTATGCAGTATGGTTTTTGGATGCAGGATGGATGCATTAATGATGATTTATGATTAACTGTCATGGTACCATGTTAGCGCGAAAAGCAAGAGCTAGAAGAAAATAAGAGATTCCCACAAGACATGAGATGATGATGATGATGATGATGATTTCTTGCCAAGGAGTTGGGATTTTCAAAGGGCCAATTACCTTATGTTTGATAACACATGTAGGAACGATGCATCAGGGTATAAAGAACCAAGATGGTGTTGCACCTAGTGTGATGGACTTTGACTCAACAAACAGATAGGAGTATTCTTGTTCACACCTAACATACAAAAACCTTGCTAGGACGTACCTAACAAAGCAACTATTCACCAAGTTATTTCACAAGAATGTCCAACAAGAATAGCAGACAAAAGGATAATGATCGTTGCCCCATTCATATCTCTCTAAATCCTTCGTTTGGATATCATCGAGAGGTCCTTGGAATGAGCGCAATAAGATAAATCAAAAGAAAAGATCAAGTACGCAAAAAAGTCAATGTTCTTCATACCTCTAGCCAAAGGGATGTGTTTTGATAGGATGAGAATCCAAGGTGATATCCAAAATGATGCCCATTGTCGGAACGATATATCCTAGGACATGCATTGTATAGGATTATGATGGTTTGATATGTTGATTGATAGGCTGTTGATATAAAGGACTGACATGTTTGAAAATGATCAAGACTTTGATTTTGTTTTAAAGTTTTGTTGTTTGATTTTGATTTTACAATTGAAGCTTGCTTTTGCTGATTGTTGTGATTGTTTCTGTTTGTGTTGCCAAAGGATGAAGGTGACGATCAATTTACTATGGATGATTGATTATTTTGAGTGAAATTGAGATGAGATGGATGGATTTTCTTCAAATATTTAGATGTTTTTGATGTTTTTGGAATGTTTTGAGGCTGTTTTTGGGTTTTTCAAGATTTTACAAATGTTTTGATTTTTTGATTTTCTGAATGTTTTTGGATTTTGATGTTTTTCAAATGTTTTTGGATTTTGTGTCTCGGGGGCTGATCAAAGATTAGCCTTGCCTATGTTTAAGCTTAGAGACGACGTAGTTTAGATTCCAATGTTTTTGATGTTTTTTTTTTTTTGGATGCTTTTTGATTTTTTGATTTTTTGATTTTTTTGATTTTCGCATGATTTTGATGATTTCGATAAGGACGTGTGTGATGGAATCAGTGCTCTTTTTGAGATTTTGTTGAAAACCAAGCTAAGGTTGTTTGATCGAATCGATGTAATGATGATGATGGTAACATTATTGAGGATGCACAACAATGCAAGGATAGTGTTAAGCAACACAATGATTGGGAAAGATATCCCCTAGATGATGATGGATTGATTAGATTTGATTAATACTGATGATGATAACATTGTTGAGGATGCACAACAATGCAAGGATAGTGTTAAGCAACACAAGGATATCCTGATGATTTCTTGACTGGATTTGATCGATCATGATTGATGAAGCTTGATTTGCAACAAAATTTGTTTGAATGATTTGATGTGACATTGACGTGCAAACTAGTTGCAACTGATAGTGATTATTTGGATCGATGTTCGATGAAAGATAAAGCTTTGATAAGGAATGTTTGTTCGTCAAAATATGCCATGGGCTAATGATTTGCATTGTTTGCTCACAAGTGGTGGACCAATTTGGTTTCATGTTTACCAATGTTCGGATCACCACATAAGTTGAAGGATATAGATCAAGATTTATTCCTAAAGTGAGATTTAAATACCTGCCCCTAGTGTCTAGCAATGTATGGAATGCCATGGATGGATGTTCAGATAGGTGTATGGATGGATAGGGATTATCTTGCGATAAGATAAGGTGTTTGAATGAAGGAATGCTTTATTGGATAATGCTTCATGGCTTAGATAATGTCGCATAGGATAGGATCAATGAAAATGACCCATGTAAAGATGTTTACCATAAGAAAGCATAAAGCATGCCCCAAAATTTCATCAAGATCAAGATAACTTGGATGATGGATGCAGATGGATGAAAATGGATTGGATAACTGGTTCATGAATGACTGGATTTATTATGGCTAAGATGGATGGAATGCTAGATTTATTACGGATGGGATGAGATGCTCTCACCTGAAATAGCACACATAGATGCTCGATTCCACACATGACACTTGTTTGCCATGTTTTCATCATGGTCTTTCCCAAAATGCCGCCCATTCGGTTTTCACTAGAGGACAATTTTTTCTTTTTACCGTTTTCAATCCTTTTTTTGATTTTTTTGGATTTTCATATTCTTTGATTTTTTTGATTTTTCTAAAAGATTCATGTTGAATCACAAGGTGTTGTTGGTGTAGATTCCCCTGTCATGACGTGCCATCGATATCCTACTTGAAGAAGTTGCTTTGCCAAGATACATGCACTTGAATACAACTTTTGGGATTCTTGATCTGCTTTATTGATACCAGGGTTAACTCTGTCTCTGTGCATACATCGCAATAGAGTTCCTTCAAAATCCTTATGATGAACGGTTGTTGCCAATACATGGTCAATGTGAGAATTGGATATCATGCGTGGAGGTGTGGATGGAGTGTTTTTAGGGATAAAAGATGGATTGGTTGACAGTTTGGAACCTTTGACTCTCCAAACTTGGGATGATGAGCAATGATGGGTGGATACGAAAGTGTGCATGGAATTAGGACCAACTGCTTGATACACTTTATACGTCGCTTGAAAATACTGCTTTTGCTTTTGTGGACATCTTTGATGGATACTTTTCCCTTTTTTATTTTTCCCCATAGTTTCTTTGACTAATGGAGTTTGATAGGGATAATCTTTCTTTGTATGCTTTGGTATCCATATGTATTTGATTTGTCCATTATTTTTTGCTTCTTTTCCTTTGATAACATTCTTTGTGCTTTGATTCAAATCTTTCTTTCGATTTTGGTCCCAATTCATGGATGGGATGATGGGTGGATGAAGATTCATGATGTGGCTGGTTGTAGTATTGGCATCAGTTTCATCCTAAGGACTCTTCGTGCTCCCTATGTTGACATTTTCTTGAGACATAGTTGCCCCTAGCATGTTGTAATAGACTACTCCGATAAAGGCAGGACAAACTGACCTTGAGGATGGGCCGAGTAGTATTAGGAGGGATCATGATACGAACACAGGACCAAGGTATGGTGCAGATGCGAATGGATGAGTGATGGATGGAGACTTGGATGCAATGGATGATGGAAGCAAAATGGATGGATGATGCAGAACAAGCCATAAAGATCCTGGTGGATGGAAAGTGCTTATTTACACAAGGCACTTGTTTTCCAAGTTTTCACCAAGGTACTTGCCCAAAGTGCCACTGAAGTGGTTTTCACTAGAGGACGATTTTTTTGATCCTTTTTCTGATTTTTTTGGATTTTTTGCTTTTTTGGTTTTTTTTTGTTGTCACCAAGACACCTGTTTGCCAGGTTTTCGCCGAAGTAACCATTTTTTCAGGACTTTTTCTAAAGTTTTTGGTTTTATACCCTAGAAGATTTTAGGCATAAAACTTTTTGAGATGGGAGCTATTCATGGGCTCCTGCAGAGGTTCCCCTTTAGGTGTTGATAGCTGGTATGCCCCTGATTTATATCTTGCTGTGATGATGAAAGACCCTAACCAATTGGGTTCAAACTTTCCTTTGCTGTTGGGATTCAGGACATTCTTTTGATTTTCTTTTAAGACCAATTCTCTGACTTGGAAAGTCCTTCTTCTGGTCCTCTTGTTGTAGCTTCATTTGAGCTTATTCTAATAGACTTGCAAATGATTTAAAGCATCTATGCGTTTCTCATCTAGTAGCTCCAACTTGTTTAATCTTGACACTCGGTAGTCCTCATCAGTGATGAGATTTTGCAATGATATTCTGAGGGATGGGAGCTCGATCTCAATTGGGAGTACAACCTATGATCCGTAGACCAAGGAGAATGGGGTGGCGCCGGTGGGTGTGCGGATGCTAGTTCGATAAGCCCAAAGGGCAGGATTAAGCTGCAGATGCCAGTCACGACTTGCATCATTAATTGTTTTCTTGAGGATTTTCAATATGGTTTTGTTTGTAGCTTCTGTTTGGCCATTTCCTTGGGGATAGTACGAGGTGGAAAAGCGATGCTAGATTTTGAATTTCTCACACAAGTCGCGAACCTCTTGGTTTTTGAATGGTGTCCCATTATCTGAGATGATGGCTTGTGATGAACTTTGAGATCTGCTTTCCAGTGATATACGTGATGGGTATGGCCTCCACCCACTTAGTAAAGTATTCAGTTGCAGTTATGATAAACTTGTGTCCATTGGATGAGGTGGGTGTGATTTTCCAATGAGATCAAGTCCCCATTATGAGAAGGGCCATGGCATGATGATGGGATGGAGCCCTTGAGCTGGAGCATGGATGAGGTCCCCATGCTGCTGACATTGTAGAAACTTTTTGGCATGATCATGTGCTTCTCATTCCATTGAGGGCCAATAATACCCCATCCTTAGCAATTTCTTGGCGATGGTCATTCCACTCGAGTGTGAACCACATATGTCGTTATGAACTTCAGTTAGAGTAGTTAATGCCTCCTCAACATTTAGGCAGCGTAGTAAGGTACCCTCTATGCTTCTACAGTATAAGGTATCTCCTAGGATGACAAATCTAGATGCCTTTTTGACAAAGATTCATTTTAGGTTCGATGGCAGGTCAACGGGTATGACTCCTATTCGAAGATATGTATAGATGTCATAATACCAAGGATCTCCAGGACCAATGATTTGACACACATATTCTGATTTTGGTACCTCGAATGTGGGAATGAGAAGCTGCTCAATTAGAAATTCATATTTTGGTACGTTATGAGGGATGTCTACTAGAGACCCAATTGTAGCCATGGCGTCTGTTGCTCTGTTGTTGGTTCTTGGAATTTTCTCAAATGTTATGTCAATGAAGGATTCCTTAAGAATCTCCACTAATTTCTTGTATGGAGTTAGCTTGTCATCCTTAATCTGATATTCATTATTGACCTGATTTATGATCAACTAAGAGTCTCCATACACCTTGAGAGCTATGATGTTCCATTGCACTGCTATCCTAAGGCCTATAGTTAAAGCCTCATATTCCGCTATGTTGTTAGTGCAAGGAAATGCCATTTTGTATGACTTCGGTATGCAATCCCCTTGTGGGGTGATGAAGAAGACACCAACTCCTGATCCATGTTGTGTATATGAACCATCGAAGTACAATTTCCAATGATTAGCTATATTGAGGTTAAAAATGGATTCATCTGGAAATTCTGAGACAAGAGGATTCTCCGAATAAATAGGTGCTTCTACTAGTTGATCTGCGATGACCTGTCCCTTGATTTCTTTTCTTTCCACATACTCAATGTCATACTCTAATAGTATCATTACCCATTTTTCCATTCTTCCTGTTAACATTGCCTTTGATAAAAGATACTTGAGGGGATCAATTTTTGCGATGACTTTTATCTTGTGTTCCAACATGTAGTGTCTAAATTTTTGGGATGCAAACACTACTGTGAGGAAAGATTTCTCAATGAATGAGTAATTTAGCTCATGACCGACCATTGTTCTGCTAATATAGTAGATAGCCCTCTCAGTTCCATTTTCATCATGTTGAGCAAGAAGAGCTCCAAGGGTCGTTGTTGTTGCTAACACATATAAGATCAATGGCTTCTTTGGGATAGGTGGCATTAAGACTGGTGGTGTCAGTAGATATTCCTTAATCTTGTTGAATGCTTCTTCACATTTTGTATCCCATTTATATGCTACCCCCTTGTGGAGTAGGTGGGAATATGGATTATGCTTATCTGCCAGTTGTGCTATAAATCGTCAGATGGATTGAAGTCAGCCTTTGAGACCTCTCAATTGTCTTAGTGTCTTTGGTGCTTCCATCTCGAGGATTGCTTTTAATTTTTCCAGATCCACCTCGATACCTCTCATGGAGACTATGTATCCTAGCAGTTTACCTGATTGTATGCCGAAGATGCACTTCTTAGGGTTTAATCTTACTTTGTATTCTTCCAGTTTGTCAAAGATAACACTTAGGTTTGCTATATGATCTTGTCTTTTTCTGGACTTAGCTAAGATGTCATCAACATAATCCTCAACTGTTTTATGTATCATATCATGGAAGATCAATGTCATAGCCCTTTGATAGGTTGCTCCTGCGTTTTTCAGGCTGAATGGCATCATGTTCTAGCAGTATGTCCCCCATGGACAAGTGAATGTCGTCTTGTGTTGATCTTCTTTTGCTATCATGATCTGGTTATATCCTGAGAATCCATCCATTAGTGATAGCATTTCATGCCCTGCTGTCATGTCTACTATCATGTCGATGTTGGGAAGTGGGAAATCATCTTTTGGACATGCCTTGTTTAGATCTCTGAAGTCTATACATATTCGAATGGCTCTGTCGGGTTTTGAAACAGGTACTAGATTTGAAACCCATTCTAGATAATCAATTGGTCAGATAAATCCTACATCTAGCAAATTTTTGAGCTCCATTTTGACCAATAGGGCTATCTGAGGATGCATTTTCCAAAGCTTTTGTTTAATCGGTTTTTCCTCTGGATACACTGCTAAATGATGAACCACCGTTTTTGGATCTATCCCTGGCATGTCAGCATAACTCCATGCAAAATTTATTTTTCTTTCCTTTAGAAATGCTGCTAGGAGTTCTTGTTCTTCTATTAATAGTGATTCCACATAGAATGTTATATGCAGAGTCTCCTCTGTTCCTAGGTTGACAGGGTTGCATTTTTTGGCTAAAAGTGTTGACTTCTCCTGATGGATAGCTCTTAAGGGAAGATTGAATCCTTCATCCTCGGGTGCCTCAAAGAGGTTTTCACCATTGGATACATCCTTTCTTTTTACTATTTTTTTGTCAGAGAGTACCACAATGTGGTTTTCACTCAAGGACTTGGATATGATTCTTAGTTTTTCACTTTTGCAACTAAAGGATTGAATCATTTCCCCATAATAAGCATGTGTGTCTAATTCGATTATAAATCCTGCTTTATGATCCCCATCTAGAATGTTATCCTTCAATCCCATGAATTATGAGAGCACCTCATCATTTTCGAATGTGTCGAGAACTAGTGGTCCTCATTGGTCATAGTCGATCAGTTGGGGGTAGACTAAACAAATCTCATGATTTTGACTATCTGGTTCAAAGGATATGGTACTAATCATACATAGGGTGGTATCTTTGAATAGCCTAGGTAGATTGGATAAGGTATCTTTGTCATTGCTACTAATATAGGGCTTAGTTATGAAGTTATGTGTGTTGTTACCTGTGACTATGGGTGAGTGTAGTTGCACTAGTACTGGCTGAGGAGAGTTGTTAACTGCTCTAACCGGAGGACTTCGGCCACGTATGGTTATTCTCAGAGTGGCGCATCCAAGACCATTATTTGTTATGGGTCGTGTCTCTGGCATGATAGGTGTTATGAGGTCATTGTCATTTTGTCCCAATCTCTGGTTTCTATCGTAACCCATTGCAAACATCATTTGTAGGCCTTTTCTTCTTTCATCCATTGGTAAATTAGCTACCGATCTTTCATCTTGATACAACATGTGAGATGGATCTACTTCAATGACCTCATGACCAAGGTCTCCCCATCTTGTGAATTCAAGATAATCCTCAGGATACGTTTGTGATGTGGAAGCTTGATTTTCTTGTGGGTGTCCCCATGATCTAGGAGATTGAGGTAATTCTCCTATCACAAAAGCATTATTAGGGAGCCTATAAATTCCACAACCGTCCTCCTGGATGATGAGCTTCATGTCAGAGATGGTGGGAATAGTGGGAATGGTGGGTGTCTCTGTCACAGAAGTTGATGCAAGGGTGGTGGGGTCGATGTATGATGTGGATGGGCCCTCATCATTCTTTGGCACTTGGGGAATTTTGTAATACTTGGCCTCAAGATTTTTCCAATATGAAAATGGTTCGGGATCTCCATGAATGGTAACCTCTTGTCCATTATGTGTAAATTTCACACATTGATGGAAGGTTGATGCTACGGCTTTGATCGCATGGATCCATGGGCATCCCAAGAGGATGTTATATGGAAAATCGAGGTCCAAGACCTGACAGGTAGTTTCCATGAGCGTCGGCCCTACTTGAATAGGGAGTTTGATTGTGTCGTGAGACACTCTTTCTTGGTCGTCGTATGCTCTTATTGTGATGCCTTTACCTTTGTCAATGGAATCTTTTGCTATTTTTAGTTGCTTGATTAGGCTGAGAGAGCAGATGTTCAAACCTGCACCTCCATCCACCAAGACCCTTTTGATTTTTCTTTTGTTTACAATGGCTTCCAAATGAAGTGCATAGTTGTGAGATGGTTGGGCGGGGAAATCTTGGTCAGAGAATGTAAGGAGATTAGGTGTTATGATATTCCCAACCATAGCTTGGAATTGGTCTGCATCAAGATCTGCGGGTACAGTGGATGAGGCTAATGCTTCCTCAAGGATCTTTTTATGTGCTAATGATATTTTTAACAACTCCATGATGGAGATGTGTGTTGATGTTCTCTTGAGTTGGTCTACAACATTGTAGCTATACATAACAGCTCTTGATCAAGGGACTCTATAAGGTTGGGATGATCCTGCTATGGTGACTTTACCGCCTCTTGTGGTGACTCCACAATCTTCAGCCTGGGCGCCCTTGATGGTGATGACCATGCAATATTCATTTAGGGAGGCAACAACTATTTCGTACACATGATTTACACTACCCTTCCCTTTGTCATTTTT
Source organism: Sequoia sempervirens (assembly GCA_007258455.2). NCBI lineage: Eukaryota > Viridiplantae > Streptophyta > Pinopsida > Cupressales > Cupressaceae > Sequoia > Sequoia sempervirens. The sequence goes on along the minus strand of VDFB02364568.1, from coordinate 26,880 downwards.
ATTCCCTTTGTTTCCATGATTTGGCATCGGATTTGTGTAGATTTTTAGGTCATGATTTCCCGTAGGTTGTTCGACGTTTATGATTCTTTTGTCAATGAGGTCTTGGATAATATTTTTGAGTCTCATGCAGTTGTTCATGGTGTGACCTTTGATTTTTTGGAATTTACAAAGTTGATTTTCATTGTACCAAGGGGGTTTGACGTCGGGTTCTTGGTAATTCTCGAATGTTGGTGCTTTGATGAGCTTTTCGTCGATCAACCTTTTCATGATGTCCTCAAGTGGTTCCCCCAACATGGTGTATTTTCGTTTAGGATATGTTTTTCACTGGGGTGGTCCTCTTTGGTCATTGAGGTTATTGATGGCAGGGTTGTTATTGGGTTGATATGTTGTGTGATGGGTGTTTTGGCATTGATTTTGGATTTGTAGTGCGGGTGTATTTTGGCGTGGACCACTGTTGACCACCTTGGCATCAATGACGCCATCATTAGTGATGTTCTTGTTTCTTTCCCATGTTCGAGGTTTATCATTGTAATTTGATGATGAGCGATTGTTTTGCTGTTCGTGATATGACGTTGATTCTGCGGATTGGGTCATAAGGGCTCTTTCGATGCTAAGCGCCTTGGAGATTAATTGCTCATATGTGGTGATTCCCTGAACCTTGAGATGAAATGATAGGTGGCTTTCAAGGTTGGCAATGATTGTGTAGACTTGTTCTTTTGGCATGGTCCACTTGCTCCGACTGGCCTTGGATCGCCATTGTTGGAGGAATGAAGCGAAAGATTCATTCTTTCCTTGTTTTAGAGCCGAGAGTTCTTCGAGACTAACATCCATTGAAATGTTACCTACGTAGTTCTTAATGAATGCGTTTGTAATTTCTTGGAATGTTCTAATGCCTGCGGGTAAGCAAGAGAACCATTCTATAGTGGGGCCTGCCAAGCTTCTAGGAAATAGCCGCATCAGATAAGTATCATCGTATGCGACCTCCATGCAATGAACCTAGAATTCCCTGATGTGATCTTCAGGGTTTCCCATCAATCAATATTTGTCAAATTTGGGGATCTCAAATCCCTTAGGGAATGGTTTCATTTCTAAGCTCCTATCAAATGGATAGGGACACAAGTTGCTTGATGTTTTGGTTGTCCACCCCGACTGAAGGTCGAGCACTTGTTGTGATAACAACCTGAGTTGTGTCGTTACATCACTTTGCGGATCAGGGGGTGGGATGAATGTGTTTTGAGGTGTTGCAATCATGGTTTGGATGGATGGATTGGTTGGTGCATTGTTTGATGGTATCGGTATGTTGTGGCGGGTGAAGTAGGCTTCTACTTACTTCTGGATGAACAATGCTTGTTGCTAATCTTGTTGTTGTTGCACTAGGATGGTGCTTGTTGCTGCACTTGCTGTTGCTCCAACAATGCTTGTTATTGTGCTTGCTGCTGCGCTTGTTGTTGTTCTAACAACGCTTGTTGTTCTGCTTGTTGTTGTTCCCACAACACTTGTTGTTGGGCTGCCAATTCTGCTACTTCTTGCTGCTCTTGGTATTGCTTTAGTGCTTGTTGATATGCTTGCATTTGTGCTAATTGTGTAAGAAGTTGTGCTTGAGCTTGCGCTTGTGTGGCTTGTTGCTGTAATAAAAGTTGTGCTTGAGCGACTCTTTGTGCTTGCAATGCTTGTGCTGCTTGAGTGGCTTGTTGTTGTTTTTGCAATAAAGCTTGGAATTGTTGTGCTTGTGTAGCTTTGGCAGCTTGAGCGGCTTGTTGCATGAGTTTTTGTTTCTGCACTTGTTGGTATCCTCTTTGAAAAGTGGCTTGTAATGCGGCATCGAATTGGTTTGATGTGGTGAACATTGGTGGTGGTGGAGGTGGTGGTGGATGATGATGTTGTGTTGATATTTTGCGTGTTGGATAATGGTATTGATGTGATTGGTCCTTATGAGACCATGCTTTGTGATGTTAGGGGGATGCTTGATGATGTTGCCATTGCTTGTGTGTTTGTCGTTTGTTGTTGCGATATCAATGACAAATTTTGTGTGTTTGGTGCGATGCTTTGATTGATGGTTGGGATATAGGTTTGATTGATACTTGGTAGAGGGGGAATCCCTAAACCAAAGAGCGGTTTGGATGATAATGGCAATGGCGGAAGAGGTGGAAATGTGAGAGGTGTGAGTTGTGAAAATGTCATGGTGTCGAATAATCCCCCTAGTTCGAACGTATCTCCCTCTTCTTGTGAATTTGTGAGAAGAGGTGTTTGTGGAGCTCCATGGAAAGATGTTGATGATGGGTCATAATGTAACGTGAGAGGAAATTTTTTGTGTAATGGGTTGTTGATTGTGTTTTGTTCCATGGTGGTGCTTGCACCCAAATTTTGATTGTTAACAAGGGGATGTGATTGGAGAGAGTTGAGAAATGTGTTTCCCTTGTTGACATTTGGTTGTGTTGGAGAAAACGATGTTGTGATTTGTGAGATGTTTTGTGTGATGTTTTGGGATGGAGGTGTAGATGAGATGGGTATGGTGGATGAGATTGGAGGAAATGATGTGTCCACTATAGTGCTCACATCAAAATCCGAAGGCAGCTTGGCCCCTTGTTTTGCTAATTCAAGCATGTACAACGAAGGGTTAAGTCTCATCATGATGTTGATGATTCTATGGTTGTCCGGATTTTGGAGCATTTCCGTCATTTCCTCGCGAGACATTCCAAAGGTGAGGTCCTCCCCTTGATTTTCCTCTTGTGGATTTTGGGATGATGAGGGGATCAATGGATTGCTTGATTCGATGGGGTTCATTTCTGCGTTTGTTTGGATAAGATCACTTGAAGCGGGAGTTTATTTGGTTGCTTCCATACTCTTCTTGTATTGAGATCTTGTTTGAACCATAAAACAAGGATCAATCTCCAAGAATATGGGAGATGAATCTATTGATTCTTTGGATCGATCTTTATCTTATGTTCCAAAGTGAAACATTTTAGGATGCCTTAAGGATCAAATGTAATGATATGATAATGATGATGATGTTTTTAGGGATGGATGATATGGATATTGTGGATTTTGATAAATCTAGAATGAGACACTAGGATTTTAGGACTTTGGATTTTGATTTTTGATTTTGGATTTTGAGATTTTGAGATTTTGAGATTTTGTCCTTCATTTTTTGATTTGGATTTGGATTTGGATTTTTGAACAAAAATACCCTAAGATGTTGGATGATGATCTAAGGGATAGCTTTGTTCAAGGGAGGATAATTTGAATATGTGTGGGGAGAAGGATGCATCTACCCACACCTATTCAAACAAGATGATTGTTTCACTAAGCATATGAAGAAGGATTCATCTACATACACCAAGCTAGACAAGATGATTTTGATAATTTTGACTAAGTATATGCAAAAGGATGCATCTACACATACCTAACCAAAGGTGCTTTTGCTAATGATTTCAAGGATTTTTCCTCAATGATATTGATGGTTTTGATTTTGCCACAAAGCCTAGTATCAAGGATGATTTCAAGATTTTCCAAAAGGTGATGATGAGATGGATTTTTGTTTTGATGTTTTGAAGGGTGGATGAAAGATGATTTTGATATGTTTTGATCCTAAGATGAACCTAAAAGATACACTTTGTTTGCTTAGACCTAGGTATTGAAGAGCATGCAAATGCATCCTAATGACCTTTGTAACCAATAAATGATTTGAACATTTGGGTTTCTAATCGATGATTTTTTGTTTTTGGGATTTTGGAGCCTTCAACACACATGAAAGTTCATTTTTGTTTAGCTTTGCGTAATGTCTTTATTTTACCAAAAACACTTTCTTCAATTAGGTTTTCAAACTAAGATGTCCAATGTCTTAATTTCTTCAAACTCCACAAGATATGTTATGTGGAAATTTAATGAACTTAAGGCAAGGGTTTCCTATTGTTTACTTAAGAAGACAAATTGAGATATAATCCAATGCTTAAAAACCTCTAAGGATGTGACTCCCAAGGGAAAGCAATAACATGTGGATTGAGTCAATTGTATTTGTCCTCAAAAGGGTTTGAAATTTTAATAATGTTTTTGGTTTGTTTCCATGATGTTTTCGATCAAGCAATGTGTTTTGTAACCCAAGAATAAGTACAATCCTATGGATGTGAAAAACAATATTTGTTGGATTCCCACTTAGACAAGTCCAACTACGCTTATCTCTAGTGAATGGTTAGATGCTTGACCCCACTGGCTCCCCTCCACGGCACTCACTTATATGGGGCAGCCAAGAATCAACACCCATGAAACTCCCATGGCATGCTTTCCATTTCTACTAGAAGACTGTAAAAGTGTGGGGCAGCTTCAAAACGACCGTTCTTGCACCAACAAATAGATAAAAGGATTTTGGAAAATTCTAGCACATGGGTTCTAGTAAGGACTTTCCGTTCATAGGAGTTGACCCAACATGGCAAGAGTCCCCTTTCGGATCCATCTTGTCGGAGTCAACCGCGTGATATTGGTGTTTCTTCCAATATCCACATTTATATCCCGGCTGGAAATACTCTTGGATTTAGAGTGTTACCGGTTGAGTCGTTCCCTTGGGTGATTACTTTTTCCCACAAGGCAGGCCCTCTAAGATAAACAAAAGCGAATGAAGAAAAAAATCCGTAACTCGATCAATCTTTGATAGCAACAAAGAGAGAGAATGTACGCGAAAAATGCCCCCACTCACACTCGCACAATAGTTTGTTCAATTTTAAGCCCAAATTGAAGTGTGGAGGTGATTGCTTTGTCTTAACCCAAAGTCATGGAAAATAAATTTTGATTCTCAAGATCGCTATAAAGTGCGAGAGAAGCGCATACATCCTTTTCCAATGGCTTTAGTCTAAGTAAGCCCTTACAAAAACACAACTACACTTGTTCTTTTTAAACCCTCAAAGCAATATGTGAGTTCATTTTAAAGCACCAAATCACAAGTGAAATACATTTGTTCAATTGTTTAATCCATAAATGAAATATAGTGAGTTGTAGATTCTAAGATTCTTTTTAAGCCTTTTGCAAGAAATATACAAAAAGAATCCTTTTTAAACCCAAATGAAAGCTAGTGTTCTAAAGAAAGAAAAAGATGAAAAATTCCAAAGGAAGTGTTAAACAAACACTTAAGTGTTTAAAAACACTTTGATTAGATAAGGTATCATCACCATGCTCCTTCTTCCTTAGCTTTCGTTTTCCAACCTACAAAGGAGAAAAATAGTTAAAATCTGGAAAAACACAAAAATTAAAAAGCAGAAAACAGAGGAAAAAGCAATCATAAATTAAGACACATGCTAAAAATTAATTTTCTCCTTTTTACTATCTTCTAGCGTCGCAACTCATGAAGGAATCGCTATTTTTTCCTTCCAGTGGTGCTAATTCAGCACCGCTTTACCAGTCAGCAGCACTATGTGTCGGTACAGAGAGCACGATTGCATCGCTCTTTTCTCCTAGTGTCATAGTTTTTGAAAGCGTCGAATTTTTTTAAATTTTTTAAAACTAGTGCAGATCGGCGAGTTGAGCGACGCAGTTTTAAATTTGAAATTTTTGGCAGGATGAGTCTAGCGGTGGGGTTTATGTGTGCATGGTGCTATATAGCGATGCTGGTGAGCCTGCGATGCTAAAACAGCGACGCTGACGAGCTCGTGGCGCTAAAAATAGCGACACTGAGGGGCCCGCGTCAGAATTTCCTGTGTCAAGAAAACGCAGAAATTTTGAGAAAATGTTAGAATTTAAGGATGCAGCCCTCCTTCTAGTGCCAAAATGTGAACCCCAAATCTATTGTACCTGCAAAACAAAGAGATTAAACACCCTAAGTTAGATATTGCAAGCATAAACAAGGATTCTCCATGGAATCCATTTACAATTCAAACTAGGAATGAAAATATGCAAAAACACAATAAAATGATAAACCAAAGATGAAATCCTAATCTAAATAGCAAAATCTTGGTCCCATGGGGGAATTGGTGCCAATTTGATGTGGAAATTTGGCCCTTTCCCAATTCCTATGATGCAATGTTGATAGATGTAGACTTGGTGATGAACTTTGATCCACTTTTGATGATGAATGATGAAGACTCCAAGCCAAATCTGCAAAAGAACCTAGCTAAGAGCTCAATGATGTGAAATTTGATAGATATTTGAGCATGGTAACTTTACTCAAATTGTGGATGATGAAATGAGGAGAGGAGCTCTTCATTTATAGATTATATTGAAGGATGAAGGTCCAAAATTGAGCAATGTGGGGCTAACATTCAACCAATGGAAAGGTGCCACTTGTCAACATGTGAATGGAGGAAGCTTGAGCACATTTTGATCAATGTGCAAGTTTGAAATTTGAATTTGATGATATGACATGTTTAGGGAGGATGAAAGATGAGTTAAATGCCAAGTGGGAGACATGTAAGAGACAATGTAAGAGCTTTAAATGCTTTGTTGGATGGACAAGTCCTTTTGGGGGGAGATTTCAAATTTGAGAAATATTCCCACTTGTATGCCTTTTTTGAATGAAAATAGGGAATTATTAAATCAACTAAATGATTTAATTATGAAAGTTGCAAAATCTAGAGGATTTGAGTGATTAGGATTAACATTAATCATGATTTGATTAATTTAAGGGGAGATTTAGCTAATTTGACTATTTGATTTAGATTTTAGGATTGAAATAAATCAAAAAGAGATGAAAATGATTAAGACTTAGTTAAATAAATATTTTGATTTATTTAACCAAAAGGGGTGATGTTAGATTAAATTAGATAAATGTTTAATTTAATTAATTTAATTAGATGAAATTTAAAAATTTAATCAAATAATATGGATTATTTAATTAAATAAATATAGGAAGATGAAATGACCTAGCTAATTACACATAGATAATGATTTAATTAAATGGAGGGATTTATTTAATTAAAAGGAGAATTATGATGACTTTAATCAAATAAGGCTATTCGATTAAATGGTTAGAAAGAGGGATAATTTAGGATGAAGGGATGTTAGTAGATCAAGATCGAGTGTGCGATATCAATTTGTATATTTTTGATGTCTACAGGACTAATCGAAATATTTAGAGGACTCTAGCCAAGCTTGCCTGATTTACACTAGTGGATCTCTAATTGTTGGATGCCCCTGTTAGTTGGGTATGTTCAAATTTATCCTATGGCCAATGGTTTTTTTATTGTGGTTTTTGAAAAAGAACATGATAGAAATAAAATCCTCTGAGTATCACTGGGATTGGGAAGAGAAGCATATATTTTTGTTAAAGCCATGGCATTCAACTTTCAACCCAGCCATAGAAGTCTTCGAGATAGTTCCCCTTTGGGTGAGGCTTCCTAACCTCCCTCTACAATTTTGGTTCGATGGGTGCTTGGAGGCCATAGTGAACTCTTTAGGAACCTTCATAATGGTGGATGAGGGCTCTTCTAATCTTCTACACTCTAATTATTCCCATATTTTGGTAGAAATGAAAATCTCCAAGGTGCCCCCGAAAGAGATTTGTTTAAAACTCTCAAAGGGCTATTGGGTGCAGCCCTTGGACTATGAAGGGATGCCTTTTAGATGTAGAAAATGCCATCAAATGGGGCACTTGGCAGAAAAATGTGCCAAAATTAGAAAAAAACAACACAACTTCTTGGTGGAAAGATGCATCCATGCCCAACATTACATAGTTGAGAAAAAAGAGAAGCATGGAAGGACTCAGCTAGAAGGCACTGCAGAGAAGAGTAGGGTTTCATTGAATCCAAACCAAGCAGAGGGGAAGCTATTGCAGAAGAAAATTTGTGTGGAGTAGCCACAAATTATGATGGCCTCTACCCAAGATGGTCTTTTGGCTACAAGCAATGATAATGTGATTCTTAGTAGTGGTATCAAGGAGGTGACAACCAAAAATGGGGTTGTAACCCCAGAATGTAGGGAAAAGAAAGGAGGTGTGAGACCTCAGAAGAAATATGTTGGAAAGTGAAAGGTTGATGATCAACATCAGTATGGAAGGAGTGGAGAAGGGGCTTGGAGGAGCCCTTGAAATTTAACTCCTTAGAAGAAGGATGCTAGTAAGCAGATTGCTAGTGATCAACATCAACAAGATTGTAGTGGAAATGGAACTTTGAGGAGTCCTCTGGATTTTTCTTTGGATTGGAAAGAGGAGGTTGGAAGGGTTGAGGACGGATGACAATCAGTAGTGGGAAAGAAAGCAAAGAGGGAAAAGATGAAATCCTTTGCTATGGTCCTACGATCTCAGACTAAAGGCCATCCAATTTTTTTTTGAAAAGATTGACTTGTTAATGGGTTCCTTTGGTTTTTGTTTCCAGGTTTGGTTGTTAGTTATTCTTAAAATTTCTCTTTCTATGGAATGGAATTGTGGATCTAGGGATTGATCATGCGATCTCTGTTAAGGATTGAGTGGAGTTTGGCAAGGATTGTATTGGTAGTTTTTCTGGCACTTTCTATGTAACTTCTTTATTTCTATCTTAATAAAATAAAACTTACTACTAATCAAAGAAAAAAAAAAAAACCTCACATGTTCACATTTGAAACCAATTATATTTGTTTAACCTTGAAAAATTCTAACTTTTAATTGGTTGGAAGATACATGCATCAAATTGGATTTAAAATAATTTTCATTAATGTCTCTTCATTAAATTTATTACTAAACAAAAAGCATTTAAACTTGTAATATTTTATTACTTGAAATACATTCACTAGTGCATAGTACATTTTAAAAACTAAAATTTTATTAGTTTTTATTAATTCGAATGACGTGAAGGTTGCAAAAATGACTCAAACCTCCTCAACCAATTAGATCACCAATAAATAATTTCTAAAATATTTTTTGTTAAAAAATTCACATCTTCATAGTTCAAAACATTGGAAAAAACAAATATTTGTCTTAAACTAAATAATTCTCACATTTCATTTTCTAACAAGTACATAGATTATTAGCTCAACTAAGTGATTTGGAAAACATTAGTGCATGTTGTTGGAAGGTACTAAAAACAAGTGTGTACTTCCCAAGTATCCTACAAATATTATATACCCTATAATCAAGCATTAAAAATTTCATCCATTATGACATAGGAGCATCCAGGGGTACCAAGCAATCCTGCACAACCAAATATATTTTAAAGTTTTATGCTTGTGTTTTATTTTGATTTTTGGCTGCAGGTGTAAATTGTTGAAATTTCTAACTCTTCCAATCGTAAGGAAATCAATGGAGCGCATCTCATAGAAACTCCAAATAGTAGTTCCTTCGGTAACTTTCCATTTCGATTAGGTTACCTCAAAGACACTTACAACTATGTCCTAAAGCGGAAACAGACACAATTCATTTCCCATATCAACCCTTCTGAGAGAAACACATGTAATTCAATAGCAAGAAATGATAGATTCTAGAAACAGAATCAACACAAATGAAAGATAAGACAGAAGTCAGAACACAAATATTTACATGGGGAAAATCCTCTCAGATAAAAAACCCCACACTCTAAAGATCGAGCCATTGTATTATTCAGCAACAAAACGGTTACAATACAAATTCAGGCTCATAGCCTCTTTAGAGATTCATCTTGTTCATTCTAGATACAACTGGTAGAAAACTCAACATGAGAGATCAACCATGGCATTCATGGTTAGGAGAGATTCCAGCAACAAAACTTGCTTCTCTCTTATGCTTCAACCTCATGGCTTCGGCCTTTTGGGCAGCCACTTGGTCCTCTTTCTATCGTTCTCTCTATGGCTCTCTCTGTACTCTTACGGGCACTATCTCTCTGTACAAAATGTCTAATGCATACATATTTACACTCATTCTTCAACAGGATCTCTGTGAATCAGTTCAAGATCACAAAACAACAATCTCCAGCTCAACATCCTTATCATCATTCCATTATGGTGTAGATTTTTCCTTGTAGACCGTTCAGTTCCATCGCAACTGCTACAAAAATCCAACCGCCAACCGTTTGAATTTCACTTCCTCTGATTGGTCCACGAGCCACCACACAGGGTAGTCAAACGGTCAAGGAAACAATCCATTGAGTTCGCATGTCGGTGAGACATGAGAGGTGTCTCCCCAATGCTCAAAGGATTCACAGACGATATCGACATAGGTTCCAATAGTTGGCAAGAGGTTCTACTAATATCCACAAGTCATACCGAAACCACAGACATCCAATGCATTCATATTGGAAAGACTCATACCAATGCTCACAAGTCACATCAATTTCAACATTCTCATCGACGAGACAATCACCATTCGATGAGACATCACATTGAGCTCTTTGTGTCATACCGATGTCACTATCGGCAAGACTTAGGCAAAGGTCATACCAAGCCCTCAAGTCATATTGAACACTGAACAGTTGTCAGGAGTCATACTGACAAAGGACTGCCTTATCGGCGAGACAATCACTCTTCGCCAAGACATTATATTGATGCCTTTAAGTCATATCGAATACCTACCGTCAACCAGAAATTCCACATTCACCAGGAGATCATTCCAAGGTTCTAAAGTCATCCCAAGTCTATCCTGTCAGTCAGACTTACCACTTTCACCAAGACTTCATAGTGAGCTCTTCATGTTATACCGAAACATTAGTCAGCAAGACATCGCTTTTGCTGAGACATTACTTCGAAGTCTCCAAGTCATACCGATGTGTTCCACTGTTAGTGAGAGAATCATCCTTCGGAAAGACTTCTCATCGAGGCTTCCATGTTATCCTGACACCATTGTTCACCAAGAGTCACACCGAACCGATGACCCCACACGCTGTCGGTGAGACTTTCCACATTCACCAATACTTCATATCGAAGTCTTTGAGTTACCGCGAAGACCCCAAGTGTTAGCCCAATGATCATACGCTATAGGTGAAACATTCACCAATCACTGGGACATCTTACCGAAACCTCCACTGTCGATGAGACAACACATATTCGCTAAGAGATCTCCTTGTGACCCTTTGTGTTACCCCAATAGCCATATGCTATCAGTAAGACTTTCTTCGATCACTGAGAGTTCTCCTGACACCCTTGTGTTTCCTTGATGCCTGATAAGAACAATCTTTTGTCCAAAGATCTCCACGTGACAAAGGGTCATAGCGAATGCACCAAGTCATAGTGATAGGCTCCTTCAGCAAGACAAAAGTAAAGTCACAGCGACTAGAGCATTTCACAAGGTTCCCAAACTACCAGTCAGCCAGACCAAAGAAATTTCACACCGACTTTACTCTTCCAGAGGTTCCAGCCTTTGAGATTGAGGCACATGATTCCAACACCAGCGTAGCAAAATTTGGTGATGGATTGTGAGAAATCGATTAATTTTAATTGATTCACTTTTTTGTATTATTATTTTAAAATATTTGATAAATGTTAATTTTCTAAAGGGAAAACTTCCATGTCCAAGCTTGTGAGTGGACAATTATTGTAAATTGTAACTCCATTAAAAAAAATTGAAATTGCATCTTGTTGGAGGACTGGAATGATGGGTATTGATGGACTGGAGAGAGTAGATGTAAGGTGGGAAGAATAATTTGAATTGTACATTGAATGCACATGCTAAGAAGAGGAAATCCATGCCAAGGAGTAATGAGAATTCTTGCAGGTTTGACTGGCATATTATTATTTTTGGGAAGAGAGAAAAGATTATTTGGTCGTAATTATGGTGAAAGGTACTTTATGCTTTTAATTGATGATTATTCTAGATATACATGAGAGAAAAATTAGAAGCATTAGATAGATTCAAAGAATTCAAGGCTATGGTTGAAAATGAAGTGAATTTGAAGATAAAATGCTTGAGATCTGACAGAGGTGGTGAATTCACCTACCATGAGTTCAATAATTTTTGTGTAGTGAATGGAATAACGAGATAGTTATCCACTCCAAGAAATTCTCAGTAGAATGGAGTTGTTGAAAGGAAAAAATGAACAATTCAAGAAGTTTCCAGGTCAATGATTACTGAAGCCAGATTACTGGAAGTTTAATAGAAAGAAGCTATTCACACTGTTGTGTATGTATTCAATCAGGTTCAAGCAAGAGAAAATAGTACAAAGACTCCCTATGAGCTATGGCACAAAAGAGTTCTGACAATTAAATATTTCAAGGTATTCAGAAGCAAATGCTATATCAGAAGAGATGAGGAAACATTTGGAAAGTTTGATGCAAGAAGTGATGAAGGAATATTTCTGGGTTACTCTACTAAAATAATGTCATATAGATGTTCAACACAATATTGAGGAAGATTGTGGAGATCTTGAATGTGAAGGTCGATGAAACAGTGAAGAATTCTATTAATATTGATGGATATGTGTTTGATGAACATGAATGTGCAAGAATAGAAGAAATTATGGAAGAACAAGATAGAGATTAGCAGAAAGAGTAGAATTAAAGAGAAGAAGATGCTCTGGTAATGTCCCCTAGAACACTGAAATATGTACAGAGGAATCATTCAGAAAGTCAGATTATTGGAGACAAGACAAAAGGTGTGTTGACTAGAAGTGAAGTTACTGCTAAAGTAAATTTGTACTTATTCTATGAAATTGAACCCAAGTCAGTAAGTGAAACCTGTGAGGATGAAAATTGGAAGGAAGCAATGAAATAAGAACTTTTGTAGATTGAAAAAAATCAAAATTGGGAATTGGTCCCAAGATTGGCAGACAAAAATATCATTGGATCAAAATGGGTATTTAGAAACAAGCTGAATGAGAATGGGAAAGTTGTCAGAAACAAAGCAAGGCTTGTGTGTAAAGGCTACCCACAAGTGGAAGGTATAGATTTTCAGGAGACATTTTCCCCTATAGCAAGAATGGAAGCTATAAGGATGTTCTTGACATTAGCTGCTTATAAATATTTCAAAGTCTATCAAATGGATGTCAAGTCATCATTTTTGAATGGTGAACTAGATGAAGAGGTCTACATGGAACAACCAAAAGGATTTCAATTAACTGATCAACTGGATATGGTGTGCAGATTGAAGAAATATTTATATGGACTAAAGTAAGATCCTAGAGCATGGTGTGCAAGACTAGATAAGTATTTGAATTTGCAAGGATTTAACAAAGGTATGACAAAAAGTAATTTGTATTTCAAGACTAAAAATTACAAAATCTTGATTGTAGTTGTATATGTTGATGACATTATATTTGGAGGAAATGAAAAGATGTGCAAGATGTTTGCAGAAGAAATGCATAAATAATTTGAAATGTCTATGTTTGGCGAGATGAATTTCTTTCTTGGGCTACAAATTAATCAAACAAAGAAAGGAGTTTTCATTTCACAATCTAAGTATGTGAGAAATGTTGAGAAAATTTGGGATGGGTAGTTTTAAACCAGTAAGTACTCCTATGGTAACTGGATGCAAGTTGAGAAAAGATGATGATTCACCTAAAATTGATCAGAGCAAGTATAGATCTATGATTAGTAGACTACTATATTTGATTGCTACTAGACCAAATATTATGCATGCAGTTTGTCTTGTAGCTAGATTTCAGGAAGATCTGAAGGAAACACATGTTACTATAGTTAAAATAATATTCAAATATTTGAAGGGAACTCCAGATTATGGATTATGGTATCCTAAAGATATTGATTTTATACTCAATGCTTATATAGATGCAGATTGGGCTGAAAGTATAGATAACATAAAGAGTACAAGTGGTGGTGCATTCTTTCTTGGATGTAAATTGGTGGCATGGTTGAGTAAAAAGCAAGATTTAATCTTTTTGTCTACTACTAAAGCTAAGTATATTGCTTTTGCATTGTGTTGTACACAAGTTTTATGGATGAAACAAACATTGAAAGATATCACAGTGCTACATGATGATCCTATTTCTATTTTCTGCAATAACACAAGTGTAGTTAACATTTTGAAGAATCTTGTGATGTACTCAAGAACAAAGCATATATCTATTAGGTATCATTTCTTAAGAGAGAAGGTCATGGAGAATGAAGTCAAGCTTGAGTATGTTTTGACAAAGGATCAAATTGTGGATATATTTACAAAGGCTCTTCCTAAAGATTCTTTTGAGTATCTCCAAGATAAACTAGGGGTTATTGCCCCTCCTATAAACTAAGATTTGGAGATGCATCAGTTTGGTGGATTCATAGTTCTATCTCTTTGGACAGATGTTTTTTTGGTGGCTACCCCTCAGGGGGAGCAAGAATATTTTCTAAGTGTTGTCATTATGAGTATTTTTTTTTCATGTCAAAGGAATTTTCAATGGACATATATTTTTCCTTTGCCATTGATTTCAAAGGGGGAGAGAGAGCATGTGATAAAAAAGGAAAAGGAGAGATCATGTGAAAAGGAAAAGAAAGTTAATAAGAGAAAGCAGGTAATGAGGAAGATGATATTCTAAAAGGGGAGAAGCAGAAAGAAAAATCTTGAGAAGTATTTTCAAAATAGGTATGGTGTCTTTGATGGTTTTTTGCATCATGTGTTGCCATCAATGAAAAAGAGGGAGATTATTGCAAGATTGGAAGAGGAATGAAGTGTTGTCATTGATGTCAACTAGTCAATGGATTATCTACTAGTTGTTGTTGATTGTGTATGTCAAGGATATTGATAATTTGTATTAAAAGAAAGTTGTTGGTTTTGGTGCTTGTGAACTATGTTTTTCTATGTGTTGATTGAGGTCCAAGAGAATTGTTGCTGGTCCAAATTTCTCTTTGATGAAGTCTTATGGCATGTGGTTCAAGAGATGTGTTGCCCTGGTTCTATTGAAGTTGGTTTTGGAATTTGGAAGTATCGAGCTTAATTGATCTATGTGTTTTACACTGGTGTGGTCAACCGTGTGTCAAGCACTACTTTCAAAGTTGATGAAGTGTGTTGGATCTATTATGGGTCTTGGTGAAGCATGTGTTTGGGTCACCCTCATTCTAATTCCACCCTAGGATGTTTGGCACCGACCTAATTTGAATTTGAAGTTGGATGACCGACTTTGTACCTTTTCAAGGTTGGAGATAGTATAAATACAGAATGTGCTAGCGATGAAAATTGTACATAAGAAAAGAAGGAAGATAAGTGAAAGAGGAGACACGAATTTGATGCTATTCTGAAAGTGTGTAAGTTAAGTGTGTGGTTGTTCAGTGCGAATCTTAACACTGAGTTTTTAGATGCAATGAGCAAAAGGATAACTCTATCATTCATGTGAGTTGATTAGTGATTGTGGCAGAATCTTCATTGCATTGGGATTGTTCTCTCTATAATGAGTCTTTTTTGTCTTCTTTGCATCTTTGTGGCAGTGAGTGCTCGATTTGTAGTCCTATGGACAATGAATCCAGATAGTGAGTCCTTATTTTAGGCATTGAGCCTTATCTCAAGCAGTGAGCCTTTTTATAATTGGTTTTGATACTCTCTATAGTGTGAGTTAATCCTCACCGTGGTTTTACCCTCATTGGGTTTTCCACGTAAATATGGTGTTATTGTGTTTGTGCATTTTTATTTGATGACTAATCACTTAATTAGTTTATGTGTTAGTTCCAGTAATTGAATTTAAGGTTATAATTTGTGACAACTGATTCACCCCCCCTCTCAATTGTCCTATCCAACATGGAATGCATGTGTGTGGTGTGCAGATCAATTGTTGAATGTGAGGTAGTCTATTCTTGAGAGGTTGAATATTGAGAGTGTGTGGCAAGTGTTTTACAAAATTTCAAAGAAGAAAAATAGTATGAAGAAAGATGGTGAGATTGTAGATTGCAGAAGTAGAGGCAGAGTGGAATGCAATGATTGTAGGTAGAGAAAAACTTACAACAGAAGGTAATGAGGTAAAATCAGATTTTAATGTGAGATTTGATGAGGTTAAGAGGCAAAAAGAAGGTGTGGAAATTGAGGAGGAAAATTTGTTTTCAGTAGAGTCAAGTCATTTGGAGGACATGAAGATAGTGATGACAATGAATAGCAAAGGTGAAAGTATTGCAACTGAAAGTGAAAGAGTAAAAATTGCAACAATTGAGGATGTTGTAGTTAAAACAAAGTATGCAGTGATGTATGAGGATCCAGTGTTCGATGAGGAACCTAATGAAGACAAAGAGTCTCTTGTGGAATGGATCACAAAGATAGAGAAGTTTTTCAATGCAACAACAAAGATAGTAGCATTCATTAGTGAGTAAGATGTTGTGACATAAGAATTCATTGAGGTAAAGTCTGATTTTGATGAGTTTTATAATGTTGAATTTGTAAAGGATTTGCATTGTGAGATGAAAAAAGAGTTAGAAAAGAAAAAGGATTGTGAGGATCCAAAGTGGTATATAGATGTATACTTACAAGTAGAGGCTATGGAGGAAGCTATAGGAGAGACTTGGTGGAGGTGGTTAGTATGTGGTGGGTCAAAACCCACGAAAGAGGAAATGAGTAGAGAGATTATTTGGAGGACGGTACATGGTGGATACAAGTCCGTGAGAGGAGATAAGAATGGAGTATAGAGTTGTCAGAAGAGGATGTTGCTTGTTCTAGCAAGATGTTGGAAGAAGAGGAATAAAAAAAAGACTTCATGTGTACTTTGGACAGTGATGGAGTTTACTATAGATTGCTTGCAATATGAAAGAATGGTTCTACCATTCAACTCCACTTTTGTGAGCCTATGCTCACAAAATTTCTAGCCTGGGTGTCTAATGCAGGAGCATCTAGGGGTACCAAGCAATTCTGCACAACCAAAAATATTTTAAAGTTTTATGCTTGTGTTTTATTTTTATTTTTGGTTGCAAGTGTAAATTGTTGAAATTTTTAACTCTTCTAGCATAGAAAAATTTGGTGATGGATTGTGGGAAAATAAATTAATTAATTGATTCACTTTTTTTTATTGTTTTAAAACATTTGAAAAGTGTTAATTTTCTAAAAGGGAAAACTACCATGTCCAAGTCTATGAGTGGACAATAAGTGTAAATTATAACTCCATTAAAAAAATTGAAATTGCATCTTGTTGGAGGATTGGAATGATGGGTATTGATAGAATGGAGAGAGTGGGTGTAAGGTTGGAAGAAAAATTTGAATTGTAAATTGAATGCACATGCTAAGAAGAGGAAATCCATGCCAATAAGGAGTTATGAGCATTCTAGAGGTTTGAATAGCATATTATTATTTTTGGGAAAAAAGAAAGATTGTCTGGTCATAATTATGAGACCTAGTCTTAGTAAAATGACCATAACTTTCTCATACGGTAACAAAATTAAGAATTTAAAAATGATCTAAAAATATGGAAACGAGGCACACCAAACTTTGAAACTGTTTTATAAAATTTTGACAAATGATAGAGAATTGATAGGAAGAAAGTGATGGGTTTTCTTGGTGGTTTAGTGGAGGTTGTTTCGAGAAACCAATAGTAGTTTCTTCTCACACAATTTTTATATATTGATGCTTCCAATTTGGTGAATGTGAGGATTTAGATAGTTGGTAGTTGCATATCTAGATGCTGCTAGAACTATTTTGGAATGTTGTATTGCAAATTTTTTTGTATGTGAGCATATGAGCTCCATGATTATGTAATTCATTTTCAGATTTGAACTTAATATATGTTGCAGATTTCTCTTCCATTTCTATGTGTCTAAGTTAATTTTCTACCTTCTTTCATAGAGTTTATATGTGTGTTTGTGATTAGATTTGAAAGGGAGAGTATCCCTTACTACATCAATGGTATCAGAACGAGAGTTCCTAAGTGTGCAAGCAAAAACACCGACGTGAGGCAGTTTGCACTAGGACCTAGAGGTGGAATGTGTGTGGTGTGTAGATCGATTTCTGAATGTGAGGCAGTCTATACTTTAGAGGTTGAATATTGAGAGTGTGTGACAAGTGTTTGAAAAAATTTCAAAGAAGAAAAATAGTATGAAAAAAGATGGTGAGATTGTAGTAAAGGATGAGGAGGAGAAAAGTGCAACAAAGACTAATGAATTTGCAATAGAAGAGAGTCCTTTGGAGGACATAGAAGAAAAAGAGAGATATTATTTATTGATGAAGATTGCAGAAGTAGAGGCAAAGTGGAATGCATTGATTGCAAGTAGAGAAAAACTTACAACAAAAGGTAATGAGGTAAAACCAGATTTTAATGTGAGGTTTGATGAGGTTGAGAGGCAAAAAGAAGGTGTGGCAATTGAGGAGGAAATTTTTGTTGCAGTAGATTCAAGTCCTTTGGAGGACACAAAGACAGTGATGACAGTGAATAGTGAAGGTGAAAGTATTGTAGCTGAAAGTGAAAGAGTAAAAATTGTAATAGTTGAGGATGTTGCAGTTAAAACAAAGTATGTAATGATGTATGAGGATCCAGTGTTTGATGAGGGACTTGATGAAGACCAAGAGTCTCTTGAGGAAGAGATCACAGAGATAGATAAGTTTTTCAATGCAACAACAAAGAGAGTAGCATTCAATAGTGAGGAAGAAGATGTTGTAACAAAAGAAGTCATTGAGGTAAAGTCTGGTTTTGATGAGTTTTATAATGTTGAATTTGTAAAGGATTTGCATTGTGAGATGAAAAAAGAGTTAGAAAAGAAAAAGTATTGTGAGGATCCAAAGTGGTATATAGATGTATACTTGCAGGTAGAGGCTATGGAGGAAGCTATAGGTGAGATTTTGTGGAGGTGGTTAGTTTGTGGTGGGTCAAAACCCATGAAAGGGGAGATGAGTAGAGAGATTATTTGGAGGAGGATGGTACATGGTCGATACAAGTCCATGAGATGAGAGAAGAATGGAGTACAAAGTTGTAAGAGGAGGACGTTGCTTGTTCTAGCAAGATGTTGAAAGAAGAGGAAGAAAAAAATACTTCATGTGCACTTTGGATAGTTATGGAGTTTGTTGTAGATTGCTTGCTATATGAAAGAATGGTTCTACCACTCAACTCCATTTTTCTGAGCCTATGCTCACAAAATTTCTACCCTAGGTGTCTGATGTAGGAGCATCTAGGGGTACCAAGCAATCTTGCACAACCAAAAATATTTTAAATTTTTATGGTTGTGTTTTATTTTGATTTTTTGTTATAGGTGTAAATTGTTGAAAATTTCAACTCTTCCAACATAGCAAAATTTGGTGATGGATTATGGGAAAAACAATTAATTAATTGATTCACTTTTTTAAATTGTTTTAAAATATTTGAGAAGTGTTAATTTTCTAAAAGGAAAAACTTCCATGTCCAAGTCTGTGAGTGGACAATTATTGTAAATTGTAACTCCATTAAAAAAAAATGAAATTGCATCTTGTTGGAGGATTGGAATGATGGGTATTGATGGAATGGATCAAGTGGGTGTAAGGTGGGAAGAAAAAAATGAATTGTACATTGAATGAACATGCTAAGAAGAGGAAATCCATACCAAGAAGGATTAATGAGCATTATGGAGGTTTGACTGACATTTTATTATTTTTGGGAAAGGAGAAAAGATTGTTTGGTCATAATTATGAGACCAAGTCTTAGTAAAATGATCTGAAAAGCTGGAAATGAGGTGCACCAAACCTAGAAACAACTTTAGAAAATTCTAATGAATGATAAAGAATTGATTGGCAGAAAGTGATGGGTTTTCTTGGTGGTTTAGTGGAGGTTGTTTTGAGAAACCAATAGTAGTTTCTTCTCACACAATTTTTATATATTGATGCTTGCAATTTGGTGAATGTGGGAGGTTTGGAGAGTTGGTGGCTGCATATCTAGATGCTGCTAGAATGATGTTGGAATATTGCGTTGCAGATTTTTTTGTATGTGTGAAGCCCATGTTGTATGTGAGCATATGAGCTCTATGATTATGTAATTAATTTTCAGATTTGAACTTAATATATGTTGTGGATTTCTCTACCATTTCTATGTGTTTAAGTTAATTTGTTGCCTTCTTGCATAGAGTTGTATGTGTGTTTGTGATTAGATTTGAAAGGGAGAGTATCCCTTACTACATCACATTACTAGTTTGAGACGTAACAAATCAAGCCCATATTTATATTTCACCATCCTAGTCTTGACCCATACATTGATTTAGAAATTTATCTTTCTTATTCATGGTCTTCATTAAATTTCAAATTATTTCATTGCTTTATCAATTTGTATTCTCTATCTATAATCTTATTTCTTAATGATCAAAATTTCCAATAACCTATAATCAACAACAATAAACAATCAAATTTATTTAAATAAAAATTAATAATTAATTAAATAAAATGATATTAATAATTCATAAGAATTCAACTTGACCAATACTTCTACATGGCTTCTTCCTTGTCATATGTCATTATTTCAATTATTTTTCATGGAAAAATGTCCTAATTTACATCTTGAATGTAACTATTTCCCTATTTATGGATAGTTCACTTTAGTCAACATGTTGGCTTATATGATTTATTCTACTTTGATGCCATCTTTAATATCTAAATATTTCTAGTTCTAACTAGATTTTCTCAAGTCACTTTTCTTAATATTACCATTCTTACAATTTTCTACTTTGGCATAGAATCTTAAGTAGGTACAAGCTTCATCCACATATATTACATGTATCAATTAAGAGACCCCAAGATTGATTGAAACATCTATTAAATTTAATTCTAAGTGTCCAAATTCAAAAGTACCCTACTAATTTTCTAACTTAAAAAGGCATCCCTCTCTAACCATAAAATCCACATTTTATGGCGGATATATACCTTCACTTTTAACACATTTAAAATTAGCAAGGGTCTAGTACTTTGGTACTATAAAAATATATATTGAACATCACTAAGTAATAAATTGGCTCCTTTAATTTCTCCTTTCTTTCTATTTTTTGAAAATAACCCCACAATATCCTTAATAGACATCTTGTATTCATATTCTATTTTATAATTCGTTGTTTAGTCTTATTAGTATGTCCATTTCTTCAATTTCTTATTGGTAAAATCTCTCTTCCACCCGAAAAAATAAAAGGAATCTATTTTCATGTAAGGTAATTATGAAAATATTGTTACATTTAGGATTAAAATTTGAAAAAGGATTAGTACTTGAGAAACTCAAATAGCTCTTGAATTAATTAAATAAGGTTAAATTGTTATGGGACCACATTTTTCTAATACACTATGTCAAATAATTTATGCTCCCTATCATGAGGTTCCATATTCTATGTACATCTGTCTGCAAGCAATTATAATTATTTATGGATGTTCATCCTATATTTTTGCTTCACCCAAACATCATATGACATTTAATGATATCAATTTTTCACAATACATAATGCTAATTTATTTTGATTTCTAGATTCAATTGAATATTTTTTGTATTAATGTTTTGAATAACACTTTGTGATCCATCATCAAGATGAAAAGCAAAGAGCTTGATGAGAAATGAATAGTTGCAAACCAAGAACATCCTATATAGACTAGAGGAAGAAGGGGAAATAAGGATGCACAAGAGTCAAGGAAGACAAGAAAATT
Organism: Sequoia sempervirens; assembly: GCA_007258455.2. NCBI lineage: Eukaryota > Viridiplantae > Streptophyta > Pinopsida > Cupressales > Cupressaceae > Sequoia > Sequoia sempervirens. The sequence continues at coordinate 5,546 of VDFB02364568.1, read as the reverse complement.
AAAATTAAAATAAAATAATCCTTATACATACTTCCATACTTACATACTAACAAAAAAAACTATACAAACTTTTAAAAAATATACAATTACCTACAAAATCATACAACCAGCAAAATAAACCATAAGAAAACAAGCACATAAACATAAACCAATATAAATACAAAAGAAAACCTATAAACATAAGAAAATATATACATACAAAAAATTCAACGTCTAAAAATCAAACATAAGAAAACCTATAAAAACTTACATAAATAAACAATTACCTACAAAATCATACAACCAACAAAAAAAACATTAGAAAACATACAAATAAAGACAAACCAATAAATACAAAAGAACACAATTACATACAAATACATACACCCAAACATAAATATTTACAAGAACCTACATACAAAACTATAATCATAAACACAAAAAATTGAATGAAATTTAAAGAAGCAACACAATATAAAAAAAACATACAACCTACATACAAAACTATAATCATAAACACAAAAAATTGAATGAAATTTCAAGAAGCAACACAATATAAAAAAAACATACACTACAATAACAACAAAAATAGAACCAATCAAATGAAATAAGAATAAAATTGGACGGAATGAGGAGAAGGAAGGGAAAAAAAAGGAAACAAAAACAATATAATACATACCAAGATAGACAAAACCAAGAACAAATAAAATACAAATAAATTCCTACAAATAAAACCAACAACCAAACCCATTCATAAACATAACTACACAAAGACCCACACAACAATTGCACAAAAAAATACATCTGTCTACATATACAACCAACCATATGGCATGCCAACAAGAGGAGCTAATGTAGTTCAATGACATCCAAATATTCACTCATACTCTCATGTAATTCCAAGTATTCAAAAAAAATAAAAATAGTCTACATATAAATTGGGATAAAAATTTTAATTACATGACAAACTTGTACCTCTTCAACTAAGGAAACTCTAATAGTGATCCTAGATATAATGATCATGTGCAAATCCTAGAGAAAAATGTTGGTAATAGATAAGGTTGAACCCAATGTTGTGATTGGGTAACTAGAGAATTCCTATTTTGAAGAGTAGGAGGCATCTATTTAGTGATAACATGAGGTCTTTTATAGTGCAACAATGTTCTAGAAAAATCCCTATCTTCAACAACATAAATTGCATTAGGAGATGAAACTTTACCTCTAATTCAAGCCCATAATGTTATGGATAGAGTGAGTTTTCCAACCATTGGGAATTTCTAAATGAATAAAATTTAAGACATCCTCTATTTTAAGTGGTTCAAATTATATCTTATCACTAGTATCACTAGTATCATAATATGCAGAGATGGTCTTATAGATTAATTTGATCATCCTGGTTTCATATCCTACATATTGTAGAGAATATGATACATGAAAATGACAATAACCAAATTAAATGCCTTGAACAATATGATTGGGTCCTCCTCCAAGGATCAAGGTATTCTTCTTTACTCTTTTCAAAATTTCTTTTTTATTATACAGATTCTATCATTCATTCAAGACATCATGAGAGAAGCTACACTTCTTTGAGGTGTTATATCAAACAAGTCATGTTTTGTGTCTATCGTTTGACATGTTATATACATTAAAAAAATTCCAAGGAATTTTCATTGATTTTTTTTTTCAACACTAAGAGAATATTTCTTTGGGCGACTTTTCTTTCTTTTGATAAAAAAAATGCCTTAAAATAGTATTTCCTTGAGGTAGGTTGATTTTTCTATAATTTTTTACTTGTTAATTTCTCTAGGGAATTTTGTTGTGTTTTAAAAAATTGTGCATTTCTTTCTTGTTATACTTATTTGAGGCATTATGATAAATTTATTACAAAATTTACTTGTTTTGTAGATTTATTTGATGCATTTTGATGAATTAACTTATTTTATTTTTGAGACACCATTTACTAAAGATATTTTAACTTTTAATTATCTCTACAACATTTTGGGATCTCAAGGTTTTGTTTTCCTCAATCCCAAAAATATTAAACCTACATGTTGCATCTTAAAATCAAAGGTTAATTTGCAATGAGCTCACAATTTAGGTGATTTTTTCAATTCACAAGTATACTTTCAACTTAAATTCCAAGAATGTGGATCGTATATTTTGAGATCCAAGAAAGAATTTCAATTTTACTTGTTACCTTTATATGACCACAAACTATGTCAACCTAGCAACTTTTCCTATTGTTGAAGGTTTGATGACTCTAACCAATGATACTTTTAAACAAACATCCTTAGAAGTTTGTTCCCAAAGTATTCCATAAGGTAATTTTTTGATCATATCTAGATGTGGTTTTTTCAATCCATAAATTTGATAATGCATGTGAATGGTTAAAGAGAATTTTATTTTGATAGGATATTATGTTAGGAAAATTCCTCCTAAAATAATTCTTCATATATGGTTTAACAAATATTGGGCCTCGCATGGGGTCAAGCTTGGTGTTTTTCAAAACCTTACATAATTTTTTCTTCTTTTATATTTTCTAAGGCTAGCCATGCTAAGGCTATCCTCAAGCATGGCCCATGGTATATTCATGCATCCCAGAATGTAGTATTTTAGTCATGGATAAGAAAATCCAAATTAAATGAAAAGAATCTTCATGTGCCCATGCAACTTAAGTTTCTAGGGTAGTCTTTTCCTTATTGAGACTTTTTCACTATTATTGTTGCCTCCCTAATAAAATTCATTTTTTGTTAAATCTAATAGATTATACAAATCCAACCATCAAGAATATGTGTATAGTGAGATAGATATTTCTAAAGAGACTATTTTTTGTGGATATCTATATTGAACATCTATGCCATAGCCAATGTGTACTTTACCTTAATTTTCCAATTACTTATATTCAATGTCAATATTTGGATCATAAGATTAAATATTTTCCTCTTGATTCTCCTTCTAACAATCCCTCCTACTTTCTTATTGATGTTCCTCCTAAATCTAGTGAATATTTTACTACATTTGGGAGCCATAGAAATAGAAGTGCTAACACTGATGGTTCTTAGACCAAAACCCCTTCCAATCCGTTAACCACTCAGCTAATCAAGTGAAAATAGGGATTTCTTCAAACCCTTCTAATAAAAGGAAAGAGGTATCTCTTTCCAATGTTGATCCCACCACTAGACCATGATTGTCCAAAATTTCAGTCATTTTTTTATCCTTGTTGTAGATACCTATTAATTCCCCCTATTCTCTTGGGCTTATATGTTATTCTTTCTATTTAATTGGGTGGTTGGAGGAGGGATGATATACTATAAAAAATGAGGTTTTCAATACCCAACATTTAGTTGGGGATTTTTTCAAGACATGACTTTTACAAAATCATTATTCCTCACTTCAAGATTCAAATAGAAATCAAATGCCTCTTGATTCTTCTCAATTAATTTAATCTCTTGAAATATTCTAGGTCCTACCAATCTTCCTAGGAAATATGTGGTGAGATAAACTTGTCAAAAGTTTTCAATTTTAGATGTTATTTTCTTATAGGAGATCAAGAGTACTATTTTTTTTTTTATTACTTTCCATGTAATTTGGACAAACAACTCCTTATTTTTAGAAATTACAATACCACTCATGGAGGGGTTGTCACATTTCTCTCTCCTAGGTGGTATTAGCATGTGGTAGATAAGGTGTTTGACCTTACCAACAAGGTGATCTAGATCCTATTAAATTTGAAATATTTTTTCTCTAGAATTATCAGTATTTATACTTCTAATGATGTTATGGAGAGATTTTTAACATTGTCATGAATTGTTGATTCACTACTTGTTGAAACTTGGGTCATGTATGGTGACTTTAATATGGTGGAAATAACATATGATAAAGAGGGGACTTCACCTATATATTGTAAAACTGGAAAGAGGAATGCATTGTACTATATGTACAATAAATTGGGTCTTTTGATCTTGATATGGGCCACCACCACAATCATTCTTATTAGTATACATGGAATAATTTTTGGGCTAGGCTCAATAGAGTACTTAAATGCCTTGATTGTTTTATGATATATACTCAATATTTCTTTTCCTTTGCTAGCTATTTTTTCTTCTAGTTTAGGCCTTACAAGATGTCACTCTTTATGATCATTATTGCATCAAATTTGTTGTTCAATAGTAAGTGGATAATCCCAAGGCTATCAAATCTTATTTTTTTAATACTTCTCTACTAACTCAATATCCCATGCTGGACCACATATAAAGGGTGTGGAATTTATATGCTAGGCCTTCCCAAATGGTATGATGGATTGATTTTTGGAGTAAGGCCATAAGGTGTACATCTCACTTTCTTCACATCTATGGTTTCCAAATGGAAATTTTCAATTGATGTGCTTACATGGAAACCACCTCAGATATCCATCAAGCCACTGTTGTGCTAAAAGATGACCCTTTCTCCCCTTCTTTGTATTTCAAGGTGGGTGGGCTCAATCATCAAAAGAAAACTTTTAACAACCACTGTACTAGAGGTGCACAAATCAAATCCAAATTACACTAGTCAAAAGTAGGTGATTCAACTACTAAATATTTTTTCAATGTCTATGATATTTTCATACTTTTGAAGGGATTAATAAAATCAAATGTGGATAGTTTTTTCTCAAGGATATTTTATGTCGTTCATACATTTTTCAATTATCCTAATAGGACTTCAAGACTCAAGATAATTATTTTTAATACTATCACACTTTATAGCAATTACTTAAGGTTATTTTTGTTAGAATTCCTCCTCTTAGTTATCCTTTTGTGATCAATTTCTCTCAATTATTGATCTAAATAAGAAGAAATTTTCACCATGGCCAATGATAAAACCCCTAGGTGTGATGGTTTAACAATATTATAGTTTGGGAAGGAATGGAATGGGCTTGATGATCTCACCAATAGGATATTTTCATCAAGATCAATTTGCTAAGGCTTATTATTATGTAGAGTGACTCTTTATCTAGGAAATTCTTCAAGCCTTAGGATTTGGACCTTAGTTCATTCATTCCATGTATATGAATTTTGTTGATGCCTCTACCTACACTACTATCAATGGTAAAAATATATTACTTTTTCCTCTTTCAATCTATTTGGTAAGGATTACCTCTAGCTCCAACTCTATATATGATTGCTACCAAAGGGTTTTGATATCTCCTAGCTCATAATCTTTCTCAAGGATTGATTTAAGATATTTATTTACTCAATTGTTGAAAGAGATTGGGAAAGATGATTGAAAGCATAAGTGTTAAGGTAGATAAAGATTTGTGTCATATCTCACAAGATCTAGAGGTTTATGGATATGATATGTCTCCCTGCATTGAAGAAGAAGAATAAGAGAAAGAAAAGAAGGAACCAAAACCAATGAAGGCTCTCAAGACTCCAATAAAATATGTTCAAAATAATAATTATGTAGATTGGATTATTAGAGACAAGAATGAAGGTGTGTTGACTAGGAGAATATTTGCAAAATTAAGTGAGCAAGTAAATTCATGTTTATTATCAAAGATAGAGCCCAAGAACTTTCTTGATACTAGAAAA
>VDFB02364567.1:0-27089 GCA_007258455.2 Sequoia sempervirens | reverse complement strand
TCTACCAAATTAAATTTGCACAAGAATAAAATACTCAGAACAACAATGATAAATCTAAGACTAAATTCAAACTAACGACACACTGTACTAGGGTAAAGGTATGACTAGGTAACCCGTTACTATCTCCCAATATTACTGTTGAGTAGTGGACATGCTCAGACCTGTGAAATCAGGTGAAGCTAATGTCCTGTACCTGCAATCCTGTAAACAAGCAAATGTCGCACATGTATATATAATAAATTATACACACCGTGAAGAGAGAATCGCGGAAATCACAGGACACTCGCGAGCGAGTGATGCAATACCGTTCTCTTCACCAATACAGTCACATCAAGACTGACAAAATTAAAACATCAATAATCAATAAATGAGCATACATCAATATTAATTCAAATAACAACTATGCTAATGTGAAAGCATGTTATAAACAAATAATCAGTCACAACATAATAGAAACACATAACAAAGAAAAAACTGTCGATCAAAAGATTTAAAATAGAGGAGTGTTACAGATCTAAAATAGAACACAACTCTAGGAGACAAGATTTCAGAGGTTCTAGAAATTTTGGGGGTGGATTGCCAAAATGTGGAGTTGAACTCGTTGATCAAAGTGGGTAAGGAATTGGTGGAATTCGCGGAAGTGGCTAGGAATAACTCTTTGGTTTTGGAAGATAGGGATATGCTGGAAGACGCACCCATCATTCAAGAGTCTAAAAATGTGGTTGGTTGCCCAAAGGGGATTAGATCTCAATTGGGAAAAAAAAGGAAAACATCCCTTGGTTTGGAATCTGCTCGCAATAAGCTAGGTATCTATCAAAAGGAGCTCTTCAAAACTACTCCAGATTGTGGTGAGAATAAGAAATGGGGAAAAATCTCAAATAAGGAGAAACTCAAATGGGATGGAGAAGCAAACAACCAAAAGAAGATTAATAACATGATGAAATTAGGGAAGAGTGAGACTCTTCCTGAACAAAAATGAATTTCCTTACATGGAATGTTAGGGGTTTCAACACCCCTAACAAGTGGGGCCTAATTAGGCACCATATTGAAGCTTATCAAGTCGAAATAGTTCTCCTGCAAGAAAAAAAGCTAGGGGATCAAGATTATGCTAAGTTCAGCAAAAAGTTGAAGTTCTGGATTTGTTAGGGGTTGGAGTTGATGGGGCTTCGGGCGGTTGTTAACTATCTAGAAACCTCAATCAGTTTCATTGGAAGAAGTTGATTCAAATTGAAATTGGTTGTCTTGTTGGGTAAGGATTTTACTTTCAAATCTCCATTTTTTGCTTATTAATGTCTATGGCCCTTCTTCATGTTTGCAAAAAAAGGAAAGTTTGGAAAGAGTTAGATCAAATTCTAAGTCGCCCAGGGTGGGATTTTTGTATTCTAGGGGGAGATTTTAATGCTATATTAAGACCTTCAGATAAAAGAGGTGGGGTGAGTAGGTTTCTTCAATCTCAAAATTTTTTTTAGCACTTTGTGGAGAGAAACTCTTTGGTAGAGCTACAAATAGGGAATGACAGCTACATGTGGACCAATAGGAGGAAGGATTTCTATAGCATAGTGGAAAAGCTTCATATATTTTTTATCAAAGGAAATTTCAAAGATTTTCATTTCACCATGGATTGCAAGATTAACACGGGTGTGGGCTTTGATCATTTTCCAGTTCAATTGCAAATAGAAGGCAATAGAGGTGTAGTTCATTGTTCGTTCAAGTTTGAAATGATGTGGTTTAAAGATCAAAATATTTTGGGTTTGATCAAACAATGGTGGTTAGATTGTAATTCAGGAGGGATGAAGTTGTTCAACATAGTCTCCAAATTGAAACCTGTTAAGCAATAATTAAGGCAATGGAATAAGGACCACTTCAAAAATATTTTTCAGGAAAGGATAAAAATTGAATCTAAATTGGAAAATTTAGCTGAGGTTGTTATAAGTCAAGGGATGAACTATGCAAGATATGAAGAAGAAAATATCTTGACTTCAAAATTAAATGATCTACTAGCTAAGGAGGAATTTTTTTAGAGACAAAAATCTAGGGAGATCTGGCTTAAGGTGGGTGATAGAAATACTAAATTTTTTCACAATTGAACAAAGGTTCAGAGGGAAATAAATAGGATTGCAAGTATTAAAGTAGTTGATGGTCAACTTCTGGAGGATCATCAAGTGATTAAGGATTCGGTGGTAGAGTATTTTAGTAATCTCCTAAATGATTGGGAAGGTTCTAATCTAGGAGTTCAAAGGGAAATATTAGAGAATATTCCAACTTTGATATCTAGATCACAAATGGAGGATTTGAATGCTAAATTCTTAGAATAAGAGATTAAAACAACAGTTTTTGGACTGCCCCCTCAAAAGGCTCCTAGGCCAAATGGCTTTTGAGTGGCTTTTTTCCAGAAGTGTTGGGATATTGTGGGCTTGGAAATTACTGAGGAAATTGAGGACTCAAGAAGCATAGGGAAAATTATAAGGGAGGTTAATAACTCCTTCATAGTGCTCATTCCAAAGAAAGAGGATCAAGAATCCTAGGATGAATTTCGCCCCATCTCTCTTTGCAACACTTTATATAAGATTCTAGCCAAGGCAGTGGAAAATTGTCTTAAGAAATTTTTTCCTTTTATCATCTTAGAAGAGAAAATAGGGTTTGTTCCTGGGAGATCAATCCTCGATGGGGTAATCATAGCTTAAGAAGTAATCCATTCAATTCAGAAGATAAAGAAACCAGCTATGTTATTGAAATAGGACATAAAGAAAGCATATGATAGGGTGAACTAGCGTTTCTTGTTTAAGGTGCCAGAGGCAGGCCTTTGGGTTTCAAAAAGAATGGTTGGATTGGCTCTTTGGTTGGGTGGCTAGCACGCAGTACTTAGTATTATTGAATGGTTCACTGAAGGTTTTTTCACAGCTTCGAGGGGCTTAAGATAGGGAGATCCACTTTCCCCTTTTTTGTTTATAATTATGGTGGAAGCTTTGGGTCATTGGATTGATAAGGAAAGATGTAATGGTTGGGTGGAAGGTCTCTAGGTCACAAGCAACCTCCCTTCTATCACTCATCAACAATTTGCAGATGATACTATTCTATTTGAGGTGGCCTCGCTTAGAGAATCTCGAAGGTTTAAGGGTATTTTGGATAAGTACACTTGGGTATCAAGTCAAGAGCTAAATATGGTAAAGTTTGAAGCTTTTTTCTTCAATACAAGTAGTGCAATGGAGGTTCAAATTTTGAGATGTTTGGACTTTAGGAAAGGCCAATTGCCTTGTAAGTATTTGGGTCTCCCATTGGTTAAAGGTATTCAACATGGTGGAACTTGGAATACTTTATTGGAAAAGGTCAAAGGAAAACTTGCTTCTTGGAAGAGTTGATGGTTGTCCTAGGCTAGAAGATTGACTATGTTAAAGTCTATCATTACTGCTCTTCCAATTTATTTGATTTCTTGTCTACCAATGTCAGTGGGTGCGAGTAAATTTTTAAATAGATCAATGAAGGATTTATTTTGAAATGGGAGTGGGGATCAAAATAAGTTCCCATTAATTAAGTGGCAGAAGGTATGTGAAAGAAGGGAAGAAGATGGAGCGGGGTTAAAAAGATTTCTCTTGCAAAGTAAGGATCTTGGGGCAAAACTAGCTTGGACTATACATTCTCAACCAAAGCTAAAGTGGGTAAAAATTGTGAGAGCTAAATATTTGGATAATGAGGAAAACTGCTTTTTGAAGGCTATATCTCTTCCTCATGGTTCTCACATTTGGAATTTTATTATAAATGCTAGAGATCTAATCTTGGATTATTTGACTTGGGAGGTCAAAGATGCAAAGAGGCTCTTTTTTGGGAGGACTCTTGGGAAGGATTTCCCATCCTAGCTATGGATCCTTATTTGGCTCAGGTAAAGGAAAAAACCAAATAGTTCTGGGGTGACAAAGTAAGGGATTACTTCAAAGACCTTGTTGTTCTTAAGGAAGGTTGCTACTGCTGGAAATCTCCTAGGAAGCTAGGTGTGGATATTCAAGATGTGGAAGCTTTTGAGAGAGTTTTGAAAGGAAGAATCATTTGGGGGAGACAAGGTAGAGATAAAATTCAGTGGAATGCTTCAGCTTATGAGGTTTATTCTACAAAGGTTGGATATACAATCCTTTCCTCTTCAAGGGTTGTTGAGCCAAGTCTTCCAACTCAATTATGTTGGAATAAATCTTTCCTTCCTAAGGCATGCATTTTTCACATGGGCAGCAATGCAAGGAAGGGTGTTGATGTAGGAAAAATTTGCAAAGTTAGGCTTCTATGGCCCTTCTAGGTTCCCTTTGTGTAAAAGTGTAGAGGAATCAATAGATCATTTACTACTTAATTGTCAATTTTTTTAGGTTGTTTGGGATTGGTTGTGCTTGAAGTTACAGTGGAAAAAAACTTTTTCTAATAAATTGTTAGCATTGTTGAATTCATGGTTGTCACCCTTGAATAGTGATATTTGGTTGATGTGTCCCTCGATTGTTATATGGAAATTTTGGAAGGAAAGAAATAGGAGGATTTTTCAGGAAAAGGAAATGTCCATTCCTAGGCTATAGAGTAAAATAGAGGCTTGCATAGTGGAATGTTTCAATGCAAGGTTGGAGGAGATGAATTCTGAAGGTCAAAAATTTTCTTTCTAGGATTCTTTGATGTTGAAGAACTGGTTTGGGATAAAAACCCCTGCATTTGTGGGGTCTAGGGGTGCAACGACAGTAGAAGAGAAAATCAAGGTGGCTTGGTTTCCCCCAGAGCCGGGTTGGGAGAAATTGAATTTTGGTGGAGCTTCAAGGGGTAATCTTGGTTCGTCTGGTATGGGATGTATATTGAGGAACAATAAAGGGGAGGTTATGTGGTCACTTGCAGCTACCCTACCGAAGGGGACAAATAATGTAGCTGAATTTCAAGCTTTACTTCTTGGCCTAAATTTATGTAGAGAATTGAAAGTGAGGAAGGTAGTCATTGAGGGGGATTCTACTTTAGTCATCAACACTCTTAGAACAAAAAAAAATTGGAACTAGAAGTTGAGTGAGAAGTTAGTAGTTGCTTTGGGTTGGTTAGAAGAGTTCAACCAAGTGATGTTAAATCATATACTAAGGGAAGAGAATGTTGAGGCGGATCTTCTATCTAACAGGGGTGTTGTTGGTCCAGACATAAAAGTGATCAGAAACCATATGGTTTGAATTTTTTGGGTAGATGGGAGGGCGGCCCTCCAAGCTGGCAGAGGGAAATGGACAATTTGTGGTGGACGAGATCCACATAAGGAGTTTTGGTGTTGAGGTGGAAGAAACAGAGAGGATTTTAGTGCCTGGGTTAAGGTCAAGGTACAAGTTTTAATGAGGAAAGATAGAGCATGTCCTCTAAGGATTGCCTCACACTTGGAGCTAGAGTTGCAGGATGAAATCGTTGGTAGAGGGACAACTCACTAAGCCAAGAATTGATGTTTCATTTGTGTGACAGCATAATCACTTGGATCTTGTGGTTATTATTAATATGAGGAGGTGATGGATGTGTAGCATCTTAAAATTTATTTTGATTTTGCTGCTCTATTTATGGTGGCGGGTTGGTTAGCTTCCTTCACACGGTCTCTAGAATCGTTGTTGGTTTCCAATGGCTGGGTAATCAAGGTTCGTTATTGCGGTCTCGGCAGAGGGGTTGGTATGGTTTGGCACAGACACCCTAGTTTCTCTGCTTGCTATCAAGTGGAAAGCAACCTTTAGGGAGGTAACAAACCAAAGATTAAAAATAATTTTGCTTAATAATGATCCCCTCGTAGTTGTTGTGGCCAAAATAGTTCTAGGTAGGGGGCATCTTGAGTGGAATGAGTATGGGCAAAATAATGTGCACATCTCTTCACATTTCTTGGCCTCCTTGCTCAACAAACAAGTCTCAAAGGAGGTGGTGAAGGAGTTGTTAGTTCAATTGTTCAGGAAGGACTTGCTAGGAGGTTTGGAAGTTGTGCTAAAGTCGGAAATCATAGGTACTAGGATCTCGTGACCTTTAGACCTAGAGCTTTTGTCAAAAAACCAACGAAGTTGTTAATTTCTACCCGTTCATTTTGTATTTGAGTGGGATGGATCTTATGCGACATAGGATGATCATGGTTGTGGTTGTGGAATACCTTAAGAAGATGATCGGTTTGATGGCAGCTGGTGGCGTCGAGTGGGTAAAGGACTTTGAATCTTTCACAAAATTAAATGGTTTTCTATAATCTTTGGTTGGGTGGGTTTCAATTTTTGGCTGTTAAATGCGTTAGTTTGGTGATGGTTGTTAATGTCTGGGTTTTTTGGGTCTGGTCAATGGCACTGTTAAACTCAAAATTGTAATGTTCTCCTTTTTGTGTTGGTCAAATGTAGTTGAAGGTTTTTGGGGTCTAGTTTGAAGTGAAAAAAATCCTACATCGCATATGTTTGTATGTTTTCTTTTTAATCTAATAAAAAAATAATAGCCTTACGTATCAAAAAAAATTATATATACGACCAAATTGATCAATCAAAAAAACCAATTAATGGCTTGCAATAAACTACTAATGGTCATGTGACCAAGTTTAATCATTTACAAGCAATTTTTCGTAGTTTTTTCAGTCATATATTGCTATTTCCATACTAGCGAGGTACTTCTCTATTTTATTCTATTTATTAGTCTAATTACATGCTTTCAAATGTCATTTTCTAGCTCACAGCTAGATTTACATTTTGCTTTCATTTTTGTCTTTCTAAGCAATTTCTTAGTGGTGAACCCCCTTTTAATCACACCTAAGGAGACCTTGTAGCAATATATTTTCCTAATTCGATCATTAGTTCAAGATCTCTAAGGTTTCCTTGAATGAATTAAGATTGAAATAGTTCCCCCTTATGCATTCCATCTCCTAAAAGGTGGAGCACCCTATTTCCTTTGGTTCACTAGATCATAATATAAGTTGCATAGATGTTTAAAGTCATAACTGTAGGAGTAAATGGTGACTCCCCAACACCCCCAAGATCAGTTGTGACCAAAACCACTTCCACAAGAGAGAGAATGGCAAGAAAGCTTGCTTCACAATGCAAGATTGATTAATGGTTGAATTGCTATTGCTTGCTATATCAATGTACATGAGATGCCTTGCTTATATAGGCAAGGTTGAAATGTAGTAGTGAACATGATGTTGACAAATGTCATAATCCTATGACATGAGACAACCAACAACCTAATCACCTAGGAAATGATGCATCCTAGCTAGATAAGATAAGTTCTAGAAAAACCAACTAAGACTTCTAGAAAGAATCTTTTATCCTAAGTAAACTTAACCATGTGAATATGTCCCCTAATTTACCTAGTGAATGAATTAGCTAGGTACAAGACAATCATTCACACCAATACCCCCCCTTAAGTGCAACTTAGGGAGAAGATTATTGTGCACACTCCTATGGGTCTTGACTACTAGGACATGTTAGGTACCCATTTACAATGAAAATGAAAACAATCTCTCACAAGCAGAGAAAAGAAGAAAACCTAGTGGGACAAAACTCCTCTCCAAAAGAGAGAAACAAAAAAAAAAATGATGTATGGAGGACTCAATGATACCCCCCAAGGACTACATGAATCATGTATATTCAATCAATGACCCCCCCATAAGAGGGAAGTAGAGAGATAAGATATCTCCCCCATGATGAAGAAGCTCCAAAGCCAATGAAGAATGCTTGAAAACAAAAGATGACCCAATGTCTACAAGCAACACATCTTCCCTTAGGAAGAAACAAATGCATAAGCTGATGAAGAAGCCACTCCATATCCAACTGAAAGGAAGAATGAATGCTCAACATGTATTCCTCTGAAAGCTGATGAAGAGCCTCCAAGCTTGAATGAGTCACAACATAATCATGGTCAAAATCAACCAAGAAACATGAAAAATCAAGTGATGGAGGAGACTCATGAATATCAATCTCCAAAGACAAAGTAGATGGGATAACAGTTGTGCTGAAACTGTCATCAAAGAGGAGAGAAATCCCCTCAACTGTGTCCTCCAAATCTACAATATGAGACTCCATGAACAAGTTAGAAATCCATGTCAAATACTCATCCCACAAAGCAAGATCTGAAAAACTATGAGCATCCTACTGAATAGTGTATAACTGAAAATATGTTATACTTCTGTGAATCCTTGCATGCAAGGATACTCAATAATGAGTCCTTGCAAATCAATTCACAGCTCTCTATCCGAAAAGAGTAGGGATTGATATTGTGGCCCTTAGATTGACCCAGTTACCCCTGCAAATACAGTCTTGGAACGAGAGATTCAAAGAGGAGAAGCAAGAATGCCAATCTCCATGAATCCTGTTCTTGCAATGCAACAATGAAAACTAATCTAAAATGATCGCTAAATGCAATAAACAAAAACTAATTTATTGAAAATGAAAAATTGATCTACATGCAATGCCATACATAAAATGAATTACTTTGCAAATTAATCTACTATGGTGCATTTTGCTTAAATGTAATATTAAACTATATGCTCTTAAAACTAAGCATGCTTATGCAACCAAAGTAATGTGTAATCTCAAATGATAAATTCAAGAAAAATTTGTAGCATAAGTCCGATGTAAAATTCGTGGATTTTGAAATGAGAATGAGGGCTCATTTTATAGGCAAAAGTAGAATTGAAGGCAAATTCAGAAACAATGTGGGATAAATAGAAAAATAGAAACAAATCTTGATTGGAATTATTTTTTTAGTTTATTTCCCTTTTAACTGATTTGTTTCCCTTTTTTTTTTCATTACAGGATATTCTTGAGAGGATATTTCATTTATTTTATTTAATTTAAGATGATAATATATCTTTTAATAAAATAAAATAAGATTATGTAATTTAGAAATGAATATTAATAAAATAAAATAAAATTATTTAATTAAAAATAGATTTAATTAAATAGCATCATTTTATTTAAGTAATATTAACTTCAATTAAATAACATTGTTTTATTTATTAAAAAGGATTTATTTCTTTTGATTAAATAAAATTAATGAAGCATTCAAACCTTAGGGAAAATTGAAACATTTGAAATAGTTATGAATTGATTAAGAAATTTGATTTGAAAATGCAACAATCATTGATTCAGAAAGTTGATGTTGACAAATTAAATAAATGGGGCCCAAAGTCTAGGTGACTATTTTAGGTTGCATACATTTGCCCCTCTTTGACTAATGTGAGGTCGACTCGGGATCACATGCAGTCAAAGAATGAAGTTGCAATGTGAGATCGGTTTGGGATCAGAAAACAACTCAGATGTGAGGCTCCACTCAGATCACATCCTCGACAAACATAAAACAAAAGGCCTTTTGAACATATACGACCTGATCACAAATCCGGAAGTGAGATAAGAATCTCAAGCAAGGTTTCCTAAGAGAAGAATTGATAAAATTGATAAAGTTGAATTAAGGATTGAAGTTTGATAGGTAATCGCCGTGGATCTAAATCGAAATGAGATATAGGAGGAGAAATAATAAATTGAAAAATTTCCATCGGCACCAAATAAAAGGATAAGGTTCTTGATGTAAGATGAAAAATATAAGAATCACAGAACCCAGGCAGATCAGCAAGAAAATTATGCCCTAAGGTTGAATTAGAAGAAAAGAAGTGGGGTGAAATCGAATGGAAGATAGAAGTTTGGAAGAAATGGAAAGAAATGGAGAGAAGGAAGAGAATCTTCTTCAATAAAGAGGATGCATCAAAATCAATCAACTCAAGCTTAAGATAGGGAATTCTCGGATTGAGATCACTTAAAGAAGATAAGGAAATGAAGAATGATCACAAATTTTGATGAAAAATCCACAAGAAAAGATGAAGGAAACCCTCTCAAACCCATAATAATAATACCCTAAAAGTAACAAATTAACATGAAGTCTAAATAATGCAAGCTACATGAAAAATGCAAAGGTGTAATTTGCAATAGGGTAAATATAGGTTTCTTGTGTGTTCATCATTCATTAGAGAATGTAAGAGAACTTATTTCATCATTGGGCCATTATTAATGACATCTATACCCACACAATCATCACTAGTCACAAAACGCAACTATGAAGATATGAATGTGATTTATATCAGCTTGAATGGAAAGATTCTAACATGAGCATCAAAGACATGAAGGTCAAGATGACTACAATGTTAGCTTACCCAATTTAATGTAGCAAAACCACGCTCGCATCAAGACATAAACACCAGGATTACCATGAGAATGGTTGTGCAAAAACATTCAAGGACGATGCCATAAATCTCTTAAGTGTGTCAAGGAGACAACAAGAGACATTGAAGAGGTTCAAGACAACACCCACAAGCAGAAAACAAATAAAAACATGCCCCATGCCCCAAGTCCTCTAGCTATGCATCACGGAGAGACTTATTATACAAGGACACTCAACGAAAATCAATATCAGTTAGCACACAAAGAAAAGATCATGGCATATCTCAAGCATTAAGTGTTGCAATTAAAATTTTTTAAGTGTGTAAACTAATACTGAGTTCTGAGGATAAGGATCGAATGCTTGCAAGTAGGTAAGATCACATGACCGAACTGGATAAGACCAAACTGATAAGTGTTGAAAAACACACGATGTCAGGGGTTGTGTTGAAAAACACAGTTGGGTTAGTGTTGAAAAACACTGTTTGTGAGGTGTCCTAAAGACAAGCATATCCAAGAGACTAAAGCTAAAACAGTGATGCCCCTAGACAAAGACAAAGACCAATTCCAAACCAAGGCAATAAGGACAAGGCATGATGGAGAAAGGCTAAGTGTCGAGGATGCATGCTAATAAATAGGGATGCAAAGGCCTCAAGTAGCGCCTGTTTCCAGGTTTTCACCACTTGGAAGAATTTTAGGACTTTTATATTTTTATTTATTTCTTTTGTATTTTGCTACCGCTACCGCTTCCGTGTTTCAAGCACCTTTTTGAATTTTTGAATTTTTTGCATTTCTTTTTTTGCATTTTTCAAAGATCATATTTGAATTTTTGGATTTTGACAATATATCAATTTTTTTTGGTGTAATTTTTCAAGATCGCTATATCACTTTTGGAACTTTTTTCGTGGTCATAATTATATACAAAGGATGCCCCTGTATTGCACGGGCACTGGCGATAGAACTTCTTCAGGTGCAAAACATTGATAGGCTCAGGGAGCTGCTCCCCCTCTTCAATAAATAGTAGATAGGCACCTGTGCCAAAAGTTGTTGTGATGATGTACGGTCCAAGCCAATTAGGTTCGAATTTGCCCTTCTGTTCTTGATTCTGTTGGTTCTTAGGATTCTCTCGCAGGACAAGATCTCCTACTTGGAATTCTCTAGGGCGAACCTTTTGTTGAAGGCTTTGGACATCCGCTTTTGATAGACCCTCATATGGTCAAATGATGCTTTACGCTTCTCATCAAGAAGTTTCAATTCTTGCAATCTCATGGCACGATAGTCTTCATCTGTAACTAGACCTTTGAGAGAGACCCAAAGTGATGGAATCTCAACCTCTAAAGGTAACACTGCTTCAGCGCCGTATGTGAGGGAAAAAGGAGTAGCCCCAGTTGGAGTACGAATACTCGTTCTATAGGCCCACAGGGCCGGATTTATCTGTAGGTGCCAGTCTCTACCATTCTTATGAACTGTTCTGTGCAAAATCTTGAGAATGGTTTTGTTTGAAGCCTCTTCCTGACCATTTCCTTGTGGGAAGTAAATGGAGGACCAATGTTGCTTTATCTTGAATCTTTGGCAGAGTTCTTTAAGGTCCTTGTTTTTGAACTAACCTCCATTGTTAGTGATGATCTCAGATGGCACTCCATATCGACAGATGATATGGTTTAAAATAAATAAAGACACTGTCTTGCCTGAGGCAATAGAAAGTGGAACAGCCTCTACCCATTTTGTGAAGTAGTTAGTAGCAGTGATAATGAACTTATGCCCACCTGATGAGTTGGGATGAATATGCCCAACAAGGTCAAAGGCCCATCGCTGAAATGGCCAGTGAGATATAGAAGGAATTAGCTCCCTACCTGGAGCATGTATCAGGTGTCCATGTTTCTGACATTTTTCACAAGACTTAGCAAATGCTACTACATCTATCTGCATCGTAGGCCAATAGTACCCTACCCTAAGCAACCTTCTAGCCATGGAAAGACTATTAGAATGTCCTCCACATATGCCCTCGTGGATGTCAACTAGCGCTTGATCAGATTCCTCCTTTTCTAAGCACCTAAGAAGTGTTCCATCTAGACCCCTCCTATACAAATCACTAGAGATGAGGGAATGGCGAGAGGCATTGGCGGATAAGGTTTCTTCCGCCGATTGGTTAATGTATCGTGGATGATGCCATCACTAAGATATGAGTAAATAGCACCATAGCCGAGGATTCATGATTGACAAGGGTACAAATGATACGTGAGTCAAATATGGGATATCATAGCTCTTCCACTGTGAATTCATATCCGACGCCATGTTCCTCTAACTCAAGAAGTGAAGTAAGTAAGGTGGCCGCTAGCATCAACTACTTTGTTCTCGTTCTGTATCTACCGAAGGTGACAAAAGTAAAATACCGCCTTAATGAATCAATCCATTTTTGTAAGGTACCAACTTGTCATCTTTGTTTGGTATCATTTCATTGACTTGGTTGATGATCACCGAGAATCCCTATAGATATGTAGTTCTCGCGGATATTCCACTCTATGGCCTTTTTTAGTCCATTTATCAAAGCCTCATACTCAGCCATGTTGTTTGTGCATGGAAAGAGTAACTTGTAAGATTTAGGAATAGTATAGCCATGAGGAGAAACAAACAACACACCAGCTCCAGAACCATTTTGCATGCATGAACCATCAAAGAATAGTTTCCAGGATCTTTCAGTCATGTACATAAGATGCTCATCTGGAAAGTTGACTTGAATGGGCATATTATCTTGAATAGGAAAATTAGCCAGTTGATCTGCAATAGCTTGGCCTTTGATTGCTTTGCGCTCAATATACTCTATGTCAAATTCAGAAAGAATCATCATCCATTTAGCAAGTCTACCCGTGAGAGCAGCTTTACCGAGCAAGTATTTGACTGGTTTCCACACTGAGCTATGGAAAAATGATGCATAATGAGATTAGTGTCCAACCCTGGCATGTCTGAGTATGTCCATGCAAAGTTAATTTCCTTCTTTTGGAGGAACTCAGTATAGGCTTTCTTTTCTTCAGGTGATAAAGATTTAGCCAAGTGTACAATTTTTGGAACTTCCTTTGTGCCCAAATTAACAGCTTCTGTAGGTTCAACCAATACTGATGATCTGTCCTAGAAATAGCTTGGGAGACTATCAAGTACCTCATCCGTAGGTGCCTCTGGGAGGTTTTCACCTTTGGATACGTCTTTTATTTTTACTTTTTTTGGTTTTGACACCGCCACATAGTGGTTTTCGCCATCAAAACTCTTATTCTTTTTTTCTTTTCTTTTTATCTTGTGACTAAGGCACTTGATGTCAGGTTCTGTCATACTGGTAGCCGGTTCACTGGTGGAAGAGACTACAGGTTCAATGGAATTTAGATAGCAGGTGATCTCATAGTCATTGTGAAATGTCAAGAGTTGAGGCTCTTGGTAACGTTGAGACCAATCAATAAGGTTGGGGTGAACAAGGGGTAGGTTGATGACCGGTTCAAGATTAAGGATATAGGTGATGTCATCTCTAGTGACTGTAGAATTGGAATCTATCAAGTTTCCCTCTAAAGTGTCTAAATCAGAATTTATCCTAGCAAGCGAAGAATCGTCTACTAATGTGACATGTGGGTTCCAATCTTCTAATCTAACACATGACTCGTCAGTTACATCAGGTTGAGAACTATAAGCGTGGACAACATCCATATTTAAGTCAACTGTTGCATCTGAGAGTGAATCCCATTCAAACTCATGAGAGTCTATTTCTAAATTATTGTTGGAGCCTCGTGATGTAGAAGCCTCAAGATTTGGAAGAGGCTCTTCTCCTCTAGCAATTTGCTCAATCACAAAATTATCTGAATTATCACCATCTGCTGCAGCTGGGATGGAGACACTATCCATAGTCAATCTTGCATTCATATAGTCACTATCTATTGCAAATGAGCTAGGAGGACTATCAATTATTAAATCTCTTGAATCTTCCCAAAGGAGATTTGTTGAAGGTACCTAATCATCTGTTATGTCTTGTTGATTGGTCAAATCTGGTTACTATCCCGCCTATCAAAAATGGGGACAGTGCATTTATTGTTGTTCATAAAGCCTAGGCCAACCGGTTTCTTAGACTTACGTGCAAAAAGATCATGATTGAGTGGTTCGGCTCTAGCATCTAACTTGTGACTAAGAGGGCCATATCCTGGATAACCCATCTTCTTGACAAAAGTATATCCTCTCCCATAGGAATTAGGAGAGGGGGAGAAATTTTCATTGTGTTGGTATTTCTCCTCTTTGTATATCCAATCTCGAATAGCTACTTCCTCTTTTTCATCTTGTATTGGTACTGAGGATTCAACAAACTTGTCAAATAGTGTCATTGCTGAAGATGATGGTTTCATCTCCTGTGAAGGCTTTCCATATGTCCTAGGGGAAACATGCATCTTTGCAAAAGAGTCAAGTTGATACCCCCCCATGCCAAGGTCTACTGACTTAAATTTTTTTTGACAGTTTGCTAAAGTTGTTTCATAATCCTTTACTGCTCGGTTAAGAGGGACATGAACATTAGCTGAGATTGAGTTAATTGATAAGGTGTTATCCCCTGGTATGCAAATTTCTATTCCATTGTAGGGGAACTTAACACACTGGTGGTAGGTAGACGACACTGCCTGCATATCATGAATCCATGGTCTACCCAGTAAAATGTTGTATGCAAGGGGTCCAGTATCAACAATTTGAAACAAGATATCTTTTTCAACTAGGCCAATCCTAATAGGAAGGACAACCAACCCCTTAGAACTTCATTCTGCCTCATCATAGGCCTTTATGGTGATCTTCTTTCTAGTGTCGATCACTTGCTCTGAATAGCCCAAAGTTTTTAATGAATTCAAAGTACATATATTTAACCCAACACCCCCATCAATCAACACGCGCCTGACACGGGTTTTATGAATCATGACTTCAATGTGAAGGGAAAGATTGTGTGGATGGCTTAGGGATTTGTCATCATCTTCAGAGAAAGAGAGGTAATGTGGGCTAGTAATGTGATTCACCATGCCTTGGAATTGGTCTATATCAATGTTGTTGGGGACATTTGCTGTGCGCAAAGCGTCCTCAAGGATCTGCTTATGTCTAGGAGACAACTCTAGAAGCTCTAAGATTGAGATCTGTGCTGGAGTTTTCTGTAACTGATCTACAAGATTGTAGTTTGGTTTGAGAACAGTGGCGGACTTTATAGTGATATTCTTGGATGTCACTTGCTTGGATTTGTTGGATGGACCTGAACTAGGCCCTCTGAGAATAATAGGGGCTTGACTCCTGGTAACAGCATTAAGGGCTTGGGAAGATAACCTAGAATGAGGACCTCTTGGCACCACAACAGGTTGGTTGTCAAAAATAGGGGGAGAGTCATAACCATGCGGGTCCTTACTCCTTATCATATTAACACTTGGCTCCACAACTTCAAGCATGTTTATCACATTTTCTGCTGCTGTATAGGAGTAGTTGATTGTAGCTTTTCCATTCTGTGATTTAGAGGTTTCCCCCTTGTCGTAATTAGGCAAAGGTTCCTTAAAAGCCTTATGATCAACATTGGTATTTAGGCCATCAACTTGAAGCTTTCCACTTTCTATAAAATCTTGGACGATATGTTTTAATCTCCAACAGTTTTCAACAGTATGGCCAAGGCCATTATGAAATTTATAGAATGCCTTGTCATCCCACCAATGTGGCTTAGGATCTGGAATGTGAAATTTTGTAGGATCCTGAGGATGTGCCAAGATGTTAACAATGAGAGTTTTGAGAATATCCACATATGAGTCACCCAATTTGGTAAATTGCCGCTTCTGGTTTTTGGGCCTCTCCTGATATCTTGGTTTACTTTCTTGTTGTGGAGGTGCATTAAGCTTCATTGCTTGCACAACCTTAGTCAAATTAAGAACACTTTGATCTCTTGATTGGGAAGAATCCACAACTCCATCATTGACAAGTTGTTTGTTTTTGTTCCAATTGTTGTTCTTCCCTTTATCCTTATTGTTGTGTTGACCATTGTTGGTATTATTGTTATGTCTGGTCAAAATTCCTTGTTCTTTTAGAACATCCTCAATGCGGCATGCAGTTTCAATCATGGTATCAAAGGAAGTGAAGACTATCTTTTTGATCTCATATCTCATTTAAGGCACCAAATTACTAACAAGTATGTCAATCTTTTCATCCTCATGGATTGTCCTAGGATACCGAGAGCATTGTCTCCTCCACCTTTGCAAGAAGGTAACAAAGGGTTCCCCCTGATTTTGTTTCAAGTTGCATAGGTCCAACATAGTAATAGATCTTGATAGATTATATGCGAAGTGTTGAACGAATCTATGAACAAGTTCTCTAAAAGTCTTGATAGGAGGAGTGATATTGGTAAACCATTCCATTGCTTGTCCTTTAAGACTCCTAGGGAACAACCTCATCAAATAGGAGTCATCCTGATGGAATTCAAAGCTCATAGTATAGAACTGACGCACATGGTCTTGTGGATCACCAATGCCATCATATTTATCGTATTGTGGGAATTCCACCCTCTTTGGAAAATCTTTCATACTCACACTCTTGTCGAATGGATTAGGAAAAATTGAGTCTAGTGAGAATGAGCTCTTAGGTTGCATCATTTTCTCCATCATTTGCTTCATTTGGCGGATTTCTTCTTCTTGAGAGGGATTTTGCTTTTGTATTTTGTTGTCCACATCAAAATTATAAGGGACTCTGGCACCCTTGTTGATTAGTCTTTCCAAGAACTTATCTTTGTTTTGTTCCAAATACCTCTCCACATACCGTTGGAAGATAGGCTCTTGTTGTATTCGCATGAAGTCTTGAGTATCAAAGTCATAATGTGAGCTACCACCTCCATGTTGGGAACCAGGATGTACATGTTGGGAGTGTGGTCTTGAATTTCTGGGAGGAGTTTGCCTCCTATAGTGAGCATACTGAGAGGCCCTTCTTCCTCTAGGACTAGGAGATCTAGAAGGGGTGCTTGACCGCCTTCTACTTCTTGGTGTTTTGGAAGGGGTGGAGGGAGAAGAATTATGTCCACTGTTAGCACCCCTTGTATTGTATTGTTTGTTTAATTGGTGGGATAACTGCCTATCTTGCTCCTCTTGAGTGAGTTTCCTTTGTACTTCCAATAAAGCTTGGCTCTCTTCCTCAAGTTGTCTAAACTTTTCTTGCTTTGTAGCTTGTTCATCTAGAAAGGCTTTCTTTTCGCGTTCAATTCTTTTGAGCCTATCACTTGTGAACCTTGAGGTATGTTGAAGTGGTGAGCTTGGTCTAGACTGTTTGAACAAGTCATTGGTATACGTTGTATTGACATGAGCATCACGAGGTTCATTGTCTTGGTCTTCGTGTTGTGACCATTGTTCTTGGTGAGCTCGTCTCTTATACCTTTCATCCCATTGATGGGCATCCAAATATCTTGCATTAATGAGGGGTGAACCAGGTTGATCATCATGAGAAGAATTTCCAAATATCATGTTGTTTCTGTGTTGTTCATAGATATCATCAAGATTTTGATCCATGGCTTCCCTCTCCGCCGAAAGTACGATAACTCATATCCATACCGAAAGTGGAAGTGCCGAGGGGTACTCAAGTCACTAAAATGGCTCTTTGGGTCAAAAATAGGTTTCCGTAGATCGACTCCTAGGTGGACTCCGGCTGTCAAATATTGGTTCGCTTTCCTTCTTCTAATTTAGTCCTAATCTAAAGTAGCTGCTAAAGACTATCCGAGGTCGCTTTCCTTGGCTCACTTGATATCTTGTTGTGACTAACATGAAAGGGAGAGTTTAGGTAAACAAAAAATTCTAAGAAATGTCAATAATTGTGACTAGATAGTAAAAGTTTCTCTTGTCCCGAGAGAGATGGTGAAATAGGAACTTAAATAGGTGCAACCACTCATGAGGTGCCTTTTCAATTTCGGGTGAACACCCTAGCACATATGTATCGAGGATGACTTACAAAGTGTACTGAGTTTGAATTGTATGAAAATGGGTGGACAAGGAGACTACTAGCACTCTCCAGGTGTGTTATCAAAGAGTCTAAAAATTTATCTATTTGACAGGAACAATTCCTAATTTGCCAATCTCAAGCAAAATCGCTTATGAGATCAAGGATCACTAATTCAAAAGGTCAAGGACACATAAACCCTAAATACAGAACAGGTCTCTAAAACTGGGACAAGTCACCTAATCAAAGAACTCAGTATTTCAGTTTGTTGTTTGTTTTCAAAGATCAAGCAAGTATATCAACAGATTTTGATCAAGCACATAGGTTTCAATCAGACAAGTTGTGATACAAAAAGTAGTCGATAACATATCTATCAAGGACAAAGCAACTTGATAGTATCGGGGGAGTCTTGTTTGAAGATGTTTGGACAATGTTTAAGACTCAAAAACAAACACATAGCTATCCCTACCAAAGAAAATGGTGAGAAGCCAAAACCTTTGCCCCATTGCTTATAAAGATGCAAAATCACACAACCATGTCACCCCTCAGAGGGCTGCCTTGCTTTTGTGTTTCCAAGGACTCAACAGCACGCTCAAAGGTTACCTCAGGAGTGTTTTGCTGCACCTACTTCCAAATGTCCGTGTATGCCTATGATGGGAACTGTATGATCAACATACAGAGAGATTCTTCCCCTCCTTGCGCAAAGATTATGACTCCTTTCGGAGGTGAACCGGGTAGGCAACTAACTAAGAAGTTTTTACTTGGCTTCCATTCACAATAACCTTCAGTGCCTCTGATACAGAGCTCGGAAGCCCTGTTACCAACACCTCGAATCATTACTAATGCTGTGGCTCGTAGCAGCTTCAGTAATAAATGAGCTTTTCCATGATGATCGCCCAAGCTCATGGAAAAGAAGATTATGGTCTGAGTCTTGACCAACAAGATCGCTCTTATTATAGTGAGGTGGAACTTCACCTACATAGGTGTGTACTCACTTGGGTCATTCCCGGAGGTTCAACTTCTGGCAAACCCTCTAAAGGTGACACTGGACATGGCTCGGATTTGGGTTTCTGATTTTCTGATTCTCCCAAAAGGAGAAGAGCATACTTCTCTAGCCCATCTCTTTACCCAAACATGCTAAACAACCTTAATCACCGAGCTAGTTTCACTTCTCACCAAATCCACACGCTTTGGTTTCTGATTCTCTTAATGAGAGAAGAGCATAATCCCCTGACAAGTGAAAGTGCTAAAGATTCACTACCTTGCTCCGCTCCCTAAGAGTTTGTCATATTAGTAAGATCATCAGGAGCCTGAATTTGTCCATGGTCATCACCTCCATAACAAAGAGCCAAATTCCCTACTCACTATCTAAACTCCTAAGAATTTTAACGAAGCCCCAATTAGACTATGGAATTGAAAAGGTGAAAACAAAACACAATGTTTTAAGATCTTTGACAAGCGTAAGTGTTTGTTTTCAAGTCTTTTAGTCGCCAACGCCCTAATCAAACCATGTAATTTTTGCTAAGTTCCCTCGGACCGGGCGCCCCGCAAAACCGGCCATGTCAGTGAAAAAAAAAAATTCAGAAGAACTAGAAGAACAAAAGTTGGAATCTATAAAAAAAAAGAGATTAATTAAAAATCTAATTTAATCTAGTCAAAAATTAATTTAAAAGGAATTAGTTAACAAAACTAAAGTTAAACTAAATTAATCTAATACTAAACTAAAAATTTAAAACAAAACTAATCTAAATTAATAAAATTAAAAATCTAATCTAAATTAAAAAAATTCCTGATCTTAAGAAAAACTCCCTGACAGAACGTTTCCCAAGAAAATGACTCAAAAGATAAAGGTTGAGTTCTGACAAATAAATCAGATACTTGGTAAATTTTTTGCAAAAAATAGGTCTGATATCTGAGAAGAGGGCATAACTAGCTTTCCAGCACCTATTTGTTTTCGCAAAACAGAGCCAGGATGCAAAAGTTACGCCTTCCGGAGTGAAAACATCAACTTCTAGCTTTGAAAGGAAAAAAAGGTATCAAAATGGAAAAATCAGAAAAAAATACCATTACAACTGGAACAGCGTCGGAAGCAGCTTTCCGACGATATCTCATTTTCGAAAAACGGAGACCATATGCTCAAGATATGACCATTTTACTAAATATGCTCATTTAGGTTTTAAACCAAAATTTTTATTAATTTAAAGATGAAAAAAAATAATAAAATATTTAGCTGAACCTTCATGCACGAAAATCGACGTAGCACAGAAATCAAAATGGTACAGAAATCGATGTGTCCGTACGGATTTTTTCTGGCAATTGTTTTGAAATTTTTCAAAACACTAAAAAATTAATTTTCAGCAAACCCTATCATATTTTATATGAAAATAGGGGTTTTTGGGCCTTCTGAGCACATTTATTGAGTCCGTTTTGCACCAACATGCACTGTTTAAGAGATCAAAGTCGAAATTTCTTAAAAAATGATGAAAAACCCCGCTGATCTGGCAAAAAAAAAATACTGGAATAAAAAAATATAACGATGGGTGCCAAAATGTATAACTGGAAATATGTTATACTTCTGTGAATCCTTGCATGCAAGGATACTCACAATGAGTCCTTTTGCAAATCAATTCATTTCATCCGAAGAGCAGTGGATTGATATTGTGGCCCCGATTGACCCCAGCTTACCCTCAAGAAATACGCCTCGTAATTCCAGAGATCTGAAAGAGGAGAAGCAAGAATGCCAATCTCCATGAATTCTGCTCATAATGCAACAATGAAAACTAATCTAAATGACTGTAAAATGCAATAAATAAAACTAATTTATTGAAATGAAAATTGATCTACATGCAATGCCATAAATGAATTACTTTGTAAATTAATCTACTATGAAGATTAAGCTAAAATGTAATATTAAACTATATGCTCTAAAACTAAGATGTTTATAAAATCAAAGTACTGTGTAATCTCAAATGATAAAATTCAAGAAAATTTGTAGCATAAGTCTGATGTAAAAATTCGTGATTTTTTGAAATGAGAATGAGAGGGCTAATTTTATAGGCAAAAGTGGAATTGAAGGCAATTTCAAAAGCAATGTGGGATAAATAGAAAAATAGAAACAAATCTTGATTGGAATTCTTTTTTAGTTTATTTCCCTTTTAACTGATTACCAATAGAAAAATAGAAGCATCAATGGCTGAAGTAGTAGGTGGAGGAGTAGGAAGCTCAACACTGGTCTCTAGAATACCAAGGTGTAGATGACCAAACTTCTCCTCACTAACATGGTTCACACTCAATGGATTGTGTGATGCAATCAAAGGAACATTATCATCTTCTGAAGAAAAATGTGAAAAGGAATATACACGAGATGAATGATCAACCATCCCGATAGCAACAATATCCCTAGTCTCCAAGTCCCTTATGTACACCCTATATGGAGTGAACTCAACTATTTTACGTTGACCTCCATGAGTAATTTGATAAATAGAAAGGAGATTTGTGGACAAGGAAGGAAATTGAATGTCCCTTCCCCCATATCAATAGAACCCTTCCCACTTACCTTCATATATGTATTGTTACCCATCAATATATGAGGTGAATTACAAGGCTCAAAAGAAGAGAACATATCCATAGAAGATGCCATATGATGAGATGACCCTAAATCAAGAAGCCATCTATGAGATTCAGGACTTGCAGAGGCCAAGAGTGCTTGTCCTTTCATTTTGTGTAGCCCAAAAGTAGATCTTGTGTCCTATGACTGAGATGATGATGAGGGGGCTTCCGATTGAGATGTTGAAGAAGAAGTAGAAGACACTGATGAGGGAAGCTTAATGTTATTCTTTTGAAGAAGGTGTGCGAGTTCATCAATCTTCTTATTATAACATCTATGCTCATCATGTCCTAACCTTTTACAATATGCACATTTTGACTTCTTCTTTTTAGATGATTCCTCTTTAGAAGAGGATGTGGACTCAAGAGTGCTATGTGAAGGAGAATATTTACCTTGCTCATTAGACTTGGGAGCCTTGTTCTGATTCTTACCTTTTCCACTTGAAGCCTTTGTATCCTTTGAAAAAATAGCATGAGGTGTAGTAGACTTCAATGTGCCCATGTTAACCAACTTTGCTTGTTCCCTTGTGAGTTGAGCTGAAAATTCATCAAGAGAAGGCATTTTGTATGCATTGCCAAGGGCATCCACTATAGCATAGAAAGTAGAAAAAAATACTGAATAATCAGGACCAAGCTTAGCAAGAATAGAAATTATCAACTATTCATCCTCTTTAGTAACCCCATAATTAGATAACTACAATCTGAGAGAGTTGAGCTTAGAGAAAAAGTCTTGGACATTGTCAAAATATGAAGGATTAAGACCCATTAGTTCATTCTCCAACTTAAATTTCCTCATCTTATTTGGCTTACCAAAGAGACTCTCTAAAGTAGTCCAAGCTTCATTAGGATGAATGCAAGATGCAACATGATATCTAAGATCTGGAGAAATGGACAACTTCAGAGTTCCAAGAGCTTCATCCCTTCTATCAAGCCATTTTCTTTTCTCTTTTGCTCCTGCAAGTTCTAGATCTTGACCAAATGTGATTCATTGTAACTTTGATTTTAACAATAACAACTCCATTTGAGATTTCCACTCATGATAGTTATATGGAGTTAGAAGTACAACTTTTGTCAAATCCATGATACAATGAGATATTACAAGAAAAGAACAACAATTTTCCCTCCAAATACAAGCAATTAACCCCTTTGTCCAAACAGATTTACACTTTTTTACAAATTTACAACAAAGTATCCCAAATGATCAAATAAAAAACAAACTAAAATTATGAAAATCTGGAAACAAATCTGCAAAAAGTGCATGATTAGATCTTAAGTACTCCTCAATACCTTCCCGATGCCACAAATTTGGAGAAAATCAGAGATCGGAGCACAAAGATATGAGCTCAGAGGTGAAAAACGAAGATCAGGCTTCAACCTGGAAAAGAGGCACAAAACTGAAAAATCTTTGCAAAATATCTGCACCACTGAAAAATTCAAATCTCCACCTTTCCGACGATATTTCGTTTGAAATTTTTTGCCTCCGTTAGCCAAAGTTATCAAAAAATGAAAAAAATGCCTATAAAAAGGCAATTGGGGACAAAATACAGGAACCTTGAAGGCTATCTGGGCGCAAGATTTGCACGCTTGGGGGCTACAACTGGGTCATCCATATGACCTCATCGGCAATAATTGCTAAAGTAAACTTAACCATGTGAATATGTCACCTAATTTACCTAGTGAATGAATTAGCTAGGTACAAGACAATTATTCACACCAACAATAACCAAGCAATATAATATATCTTCACAATACATTTTATAAATAAAATTCAATTGGTTGAGATAGTCTCACATCAACTAACCATACACAAATTGGACTTAGTTAAATGATTGTATAGTTAAATAGTAGTTTTGTAGTGTTGTAAATTGTCACTGCAATAATTTCATTCTACCTTAACAACCTATTTTTCTTACAACGTTAATTGTAATAATTTATTCATTTTGGTGCCAGATCATAAAAATACATAAAATTCCCCAATATATTGACATATTAAGGCAAAAACACCCAATCAAGGGTGGTACCGCCCTTAACCTTAAGGTGGCCTATTCCAAATTTAATGTTTTAATGCTAGTATTTGGAGATTAAAAAGACCTCACATTGGCCTATAATAAAAATATCAATCAAGTTGCATATATAAATTTTTTATTCTCATTTAAACATTAGAAGAAAAATTTATGAAGAAGAAACTTTTATGATGCACTTATTGTGAAGATGTATTGAGTTATCCTCCACATGATAGCTACAATGATCTACTGCATTTTGTGGACTAACTTATTAAAAGTATTGAAGCTATTCAAGCATTCATCAAACAACCTTTGGTGGCAACTCATGGTGTGGACATCACCTCAACAGAGATTCCATAACAAGGTAACATTATCCATTTATCATTTATCATTTATCATTTTAGTCAATTATTTCTTTGACATCTTCTTGATCTAGGGTGTACCCTCTTGATCATCATTATTTTTTGTACATGGAGGTGGAGACACCAAAATGGGGTTTTACTTAAGAAAACCCCTATATAGCACAACCTTTCTCCCTCTTTTCATGTGTGCAGGTCATATAAAAAAATTTCATCTACAATAGGTCATAGGAAACACATAATCGACTCTAAAATACCACTTGAAGTTTTTCAGATCCCAAAAAAGTAGTATGTCTGGGAAAGGGTGCCACTACCCTTGACCCTCAAAATCAGATCCAATTTTCAATAATAGGTCTAACTTGTTTCAACATATTTCATTTTTTTTTGTACGATAAATTATGTTCTTAGATATAAGGTTTATGTCAAGTAGGCCTGTTAAAACACACATCAAAACTCTCCTCTTTACAACTCAAGAGAACTGAACCCTAAGATATTGGTCTGCCTTGTGGTAGCTAGCTGATCAATAAACCTTATTTAGTTTGTGTTTGAATGTGGAGTCAAAGTTAAAAGAAATTAATCTTGATTAATCTATTTGTTGGATCTAGGATCACTTTTCCACTCTACATTTTGGTGAATCTGACATATCTAACAATTGTAGTTTTCTAATTTTTATAGCAATTCTGAAAATTGATTCAAAACCTAGGTTATTTGAAGATCATTTTGTTCATTTACATTTATTTCATTTTCAAAATTAAACATTTTCTCTCTTTGTTTATAAAACATTAAGCAACTTGGTGAATTCAATTGAGATCAAAATTATAAAATATTTGGATTTAATTAAATTATTTTAAAACTGATTTTCCTTGCTTAGGGCTTAGATATGATTTATTTCATTGAGAAGTCCAAGTGCAATTGTAGGTTATTTTCATTTGTCAAAATTCAGACGCATTTTAGTGAAAACCATTGAAAAAGTAAAGATTTGCATTTTTTTTATTTCAAAAGATAAAAAGTTATTTTTTAGCATTTTCAATATAAATTTAGTTAGGTACAAAATTTTACATTATTAAAATTATCATTTGAACATATTATCTTTCTTTAAAAACATAAAATTTTATGGATGTGTACTCTTCACATAGGAAAATTAGGTTTTAATGTATTTCCAAAAATCCATTTTCTTTCAAACCTAAACTTGTGCAATCTTAGATCCTTAGACATTATATTCAATTTCTAGAATTTTAAATTGGTAAAATTTACACCTTTGGTCTAGGGAACCCATGCACCTATCCTATAGTTTGACATAAAATTTTCTATAGAAAACCTTTTCTGTGATCTCTATTCAGATGCAACTCTTGTTTTTGGTAGTTTATCCTAAAACTTTTAGATTTTGTTGTGCATTGTTAGTTTTTCCATAATTCACCTAATTTGGTGCATTACCCATAAAAAATGGGACATAACAATATGCTTTATTTTTCAAAAAATTCTTTTGATATAGTAAAATATGGCTTGCCTATAAAAAACATTGAGCCACTATCACAAACCCCATTGAATACCATCAAAAGGGATATATGCCATCCTTCAGCTTGATAAAATTCATAACTTGATGATTTTATTAGATGCACAACAAAAGTATATATAAATACAAGGAAGAAATAGTTTGATCAATTCTTTCATGAAAAATTGGATTCTTCACAAGATCATTAGATTTGCTTTAGGTATGTTCATGCCAGTCAAAATGTGGCGTAACCAAATCTCTTCGTACATAGCTCCTTGTACAATATTTAGCCTTGATGGATGTGAGAGAAAAAATTGTTTACTTTTTACCAATCCATGAAATAGGCCCAGATCCAAGATGAAGGATATATCTTGTAGTTGAATTCCTATCATTGATAGATCCAACATAGTCTAAGTTGACATATCCTTGTAAGAATAATTAGGAGTTTTTCATGTATTCCACACCATAATCAAGGGTACCTCTAACATATCTCAAACATTCTTAGTTACAACCCAATGGCATTGCTTAGGATTTTACATAAAGCTACAAAGATAGTTGATAACAAAGCATAAATTGATTTGGTATAAGTTAAGTAAATGAGACTCCCAATAAGTTGATGATAGAGACTTTCATCTACTTGAGGTGGATCCTGGAATCAAGATAGTTGCAAACCTTACTCCATTGGAGTGGAAATAGGTTTATAATTGTAAATTATAAACTTTTACAAGAGTTTCTTGGCATATTTCATTTGGGAGATAAAAATATTATGCATCATTTGCCATATCTCCAAGCCAAGACAATAGTGAAGTAGCCCCAAGTTTTTCATATGAAGGATTTTTAAGATCACTCTTTACATCATCAATAATATTTTTTGAGCTCCTTTTGATCACAATATCATCCACATACAAAACAAAAATGAAAATATTTGTGCGTATCTTCTTAATATATAAATTTGGATCCAAGGGGTTACAAGTGAAACCATGCTACGAAAGGTGACCATCTATTTTTATGTACCATGCCCTAGGGGCTTGTATAAGACCATAAAGTGAATCAATGAGATGAAATACCTTTTAAGGATGATGTTCATCAATGAATCCTTGGGTTAGGATAATGTATACTTTTTCTAGATCACAATTCATGGAAAGCACTCTTGACATCCATCTAATGAAGCTTCCAACCTTTTTGTGCTACTAGTGCACAAACAACTCTAATTGTTTTTAGTTTTGCTGTTGGTGCAAAGGTTTCTTCATTATCAATGCCCTCATATTGAGAATAGCCATTTTGTTAGAAGTTTGTGTTTTCATTAATGTTGATAGATCTGTGTTGTTGCATTGATGTCAACCCATGAAGATGCTTTGATTAGTTGCATTATGTTGTCATTAGTAGTAGTACCAATGTCAACCTATGGTGATGCTTTGATGAGCATATGTTTGTGGATGTTCAACCTCTTGTGTGGTTCAGAAGGTTTTGCAAATGTTGAGATGGTGCTTGTGGTGCTTGGTTTCCAAGTCCTTTTCAGAAAATTTTA
>VDFB02364566.1:0-42025 GCA_007258455.2 Sequoia sempervirens | reverse complement strand
TTTGAGAAATAATGACGCATTTGCAAAATTGAATTATGCATTGGTTTTCTGCAATGCATTTGCAAAAGAATGACGCATTTTAATAGCATTTGATTTAGTCATTTTTCACTAGGATAGATGTTTGATGCTGACATGAGGCATGTATAATGCCATTGTAGGTTGTTTTGGACACTGTTTATACGTGAAAGTCGAGACCTACAGCTTTTCGCTTCTAAGATAGTTTACGGAGCATGAAGAGATGATTCTTATGGAACTTAGGTCTTCTTCATGTGACAGACATGTCTGCCATTTAGGTGATCCAAGGTCTGCTAACAACATTATGCTAGCGGTGGCACTCAGAGACTTCTTCTTTTCACCTGCCTACTAGAGAGGCGACAGTTACTTTAGAGGATGTCTACAGGATTTTGAGGCATGAGGGTGAGGTATGATACCCAGAGGGGTTGCACTGAGATTTGCAGATACTACCCTCATGCCGACGTCAGATAGTTTGGGTTTGATCATTATGAGATTAGATGGTGCGTATTGGCATAGAGGTATAGGCAGTTGGACTATATATTGTGTACATTGATAGGTGGTATAGTGCTTCCTGACCGTTGAGGTCATGGTTTTCCTGTGGGTTGGGGGGAGATGTTGATAGGTATGCTATAGTGATGGGAGGCATATGCTTGGGGTCCCTATCTCCTTGGCACGTTATATTTTCACTTGTATGATATAGCCTATCGAGAGGCTCAATCCATGAGTTGTGGTACCATGCTCCTAATGGTATGGGCGTGGGAAGACATTACCATTTTTTGGCCACCAATTACAGTCAATGTACATCACAGAGCCCCTTATGCCTTCCATTATGTAGGGGCTAACACTCAGCACCACATGGGAGATACCAGGTATTTCAGACATGCCATTGACACTATGTTACAGTTTACATGGAGAACATACTTGGGATGTGTAGAGTGGTCAAATGAGGATGAGCATTTTCCTTTTTGCACCAGACATAGTACTTGATTGGGTGGACTATTTCACATGTCCACATTATAGAGCAACATTTTCCAGATCGTGTATTGTGGCATTTCAAAGAAGTATAGGATGTGCCGAGAGGACGGGCTGAGTTCGTGAGGTCTTCATGAGAGATCCCCCTGTGGAGTCCAGAGATTCTAGTAGCCACTATTGAGGTAGATATTGATGGATTGTAGGTAGGTCCATGGGGATGGAGAGATGGGGCAGTAGACCCAGGTACCACCGAGGCATATGATCAGTGGTGGGATGTGCATAAGTCGATTCCCCTTATAGATCCAAATTAGCTGGTGCTAATAGAGTGGAAAGGCATAGGACCATGCGACAAGTGTGGTAGAGGTAGAGGTCGGAGAGGTGGAGGGGGTCATGGTGATGATGGAGATGGTGGTGGAGGTGGTCAGTGAGGTGGTAGGAGAGGGAGGCATGGACGAAGGGGACAAGGCCCACCATTATCACCCATCCGTGAGGAGGGACAGGGGGAAGAGGATGTGCCCATGCCAAATATTGGAAGAGGTGGGGAGGAGGTGCATGTTGAGATTGGTGGAGAGGAGGAGCATCCCACAGAGGAGGTCATTCTAGAGGTTCCTTTAGAGGAGGAGGCAGACAAAGAGGAGGTAGAGATTGATGCCCTTGGATTACTTGGTGCCTATTAGGATGATGATGAGGAGGAGGATGATCATGAGCGAGAGATTCAGGATAGGATTCTGGAGGAGTTGGAGGATGAGGATGATGATGTGTCAAGGGTGAGATAGGTTGACACATGGGTATTTGATTCTGACACTACTAAACTTCAAGCCTAGGTTGCATCCTTGGATGAGTAGATGAGGGTTATGATGTTTGAGAGAGATATGTTACAACTGGAGAGGGACAAAGTCGTCACAGATAGAGATCAAGCAATAGCTCAAAGGTAGGAGACTGAGCAAATATTTATAGAGATTAGATTCTTATGTATCGAGCGAACAACTGCATTTTCTAGAGAGTGAGTCAAAGTCGGGGAGAGGGCCACATATTACAAATATTTGTATGAGTAAGCAGTTCCTCCAGAGAGATGGGCTCTGAGTTTTTCAGAGGCACGCAGTGAGAGGTCTTAGACTATGGCCCACTCCAGGACAGTTAGTACATAGGGTGTTGAGCAGCCACGCAGAGCTAGACCATATGATAGGGCACATTCAGGGCATAGGTCCTTAGGTTCCCGACATCAGTCATCCACACACTCTAGTCATGTTAGCAGTGGCAGTTCAGGATAGGGACATTTGTTGATATGTACCGAGACATTGTATTATGATCATATAGCCTGCAGGCTTCTATATTTATTGATACATTATGACATTGTGATGTAACACTGTTGAGAAATATATATATATATATATATATATATATGATTTTGGCAGCGATTCTTAGGATATGCATTTCTATTTATTGATTATGCAGTTGTTTATTTGTACATGTTACGTTTATATGATATGCCTTGTGATGGATGATCATATTTACTTTATGATGTGTTTATGCAGACTATGATGTGATGTTGATTTTATGTGATGTATGCATTTTATAGTTATGAGATGCAATATGATGTTATATGTACAATTATTTCTACATGTGATGCTATACAGATGTAATGTGGTGTATGTATTTACATTTGTTATGTAGATGGAATGCTTATGATATGTATTGTATGATGATGAATGTCTATTATGCCATGATGTCCTAGATATAATAAATGCTTATATGTTTGTATTTTTCTAACATGTATGTGTATATGTAGGATTATTTATATTTTTGTGTGTCACAGGACTCTATCATAATGCAAGAAGGAAGAACTATTAGTGTGGAAAGAAAGATTGAGAAATAATAAAAGAAATGAGATGGATGTTAGTATTAGCAATCTTTGATGCTTTGTTGTATCACAAAAGGTGTTGCACTTTATCATCATTGGGTGGGACTAATACAAATGGATAAAAACACCATGATATGACATAGATCAAGGTGTGCAAGGTCATCCTCTTGCTAACAACAGATGGTCGTAGACAAGGATTGTCATTAACTCATACTAAGGGCACAAGTTGCCCTAGTATTTTTGTCAAGAAAAACCACAAAAAACAAACAAAATAAAATACGGGTCATGAGACGTCATCGCTCCTCTAAATCCTTCATGGGACATCCTTGAGTAAACTAGCAACATGACTCAAAATCCAAATGTTGAAAGACAGTTGACAGACAATAGTTAAAGAAAACAAAATTTTGATACATTGTTGCTTCTCTAAATCCTCCATGGGACATCCTTGAGAAAGCTAGTAACATAATTCCCATCATAAATTCAAGTGAAATGATATGATAAATAAGCCATAAGGTCAAAAATCCACTAAAATATTTTCCAAAAGTTGATCTTGTTTGTGTGATTCATGTTGATTGATAGAAGGATTGATTGATAGAGCCTGATTTCAGGAGATAAACATATCGGATAAGACTTTGAATCTGGTTTTGATGTTATGACTATATGTATAAGGCATGACAAAGCCTAGTTTTAGAAAGACATGTATCGTATAAGATGTTGAGTCAGATGTCGTTGATGTGATAACCTGTGTAAGGCTATGTTGATTTATTTGACAATGCCAATATGTAGGAAGGACTCATCCTATATAAGACAGATTGTTTTGTTGATATCAGTATTCAGGAAGGACTCATCCTAAATAAGACACAGGTTGATTATTTTGATGATGGCTATTGCCAGGAAGGACACAACTTGTAGTAGACATTAGTTGATTTGTTTCGATTGTTGTTTTGGAAATTTGTGTGATTTGACTTAGAGACAATGCTGACTTGTTCACCATATTGAGGCATGACCTTGATATGATGTGTGGAAAATTGACTATGTGTGACAAAAAACCCTAAAGGACTGACCTAGTGTGGCCTTGGGGGCTCATCGATTGATGGCCTTGCCTATGTTATACATGTAGAGACCTTGTAGTTCAACACGACCAATGACCTTGTCATATAGACATATGGATTGAATCATGATTTTATATAGACAAACCAAAATGGAGTGACCTAATGCCTCAGGGGCACATCGACATATGTCCTTGCCTACATATAGTCACAGAGGCAACGTAGTTCAACGAATGACAAAGACTGACAAGTGTGACTGACTTCGACTCTATTTTTGGATTTTTGACATTTTTTGATTTTTTTGTCTTTTGAAGTTTTCTAATGTTTTTGGGTTTTGCTCAGGTCATTTTGTGATGTTTTTGGATTTTTCTATTTGTTTTACATTCAACACAACCAATGGAAGAACCAATATGACACACATCACCATTTTCCTAGTCGAGTATAAGACCAATTATTTTAAGCTTGATTCTTCGGGTTTTCCATTAACACCAGGTCACCAATGTCAAAGTGTATGTTCAAGACCTTCCTTTTATAGCTAGGATGAAGGTGATTCTGATAGGTTTGGAGATGGTCTAGTGCCTTCTATCTTCATCATCTAGGAATTCTAGCTCATGGAGTCTCCATACCTAGTACTCTTCATCATCAATGTGCCCTTTTACGGATACCCTCAGGGAAGGAATATCAACCTCAATAGGAAGAATGGATTTAGCACCAAAGACTAGTGAATAGGGAGTGGCACCCATGGGAGTACAGATACTTGTGCGATAAGCCCATAAGGTGGGATTAAGTTATAAATGCTAGTCACAGCCAACATCATTGATAGTCTTCTTGAGGATTCTAATGATAGTTTTGTTAGATGCCTCTGCTTGGCCATTACCTTGTTGGTAGTATGGAGTGGAAAAGTGATGTTGAATATGAAATTCATCACAAAGATGGTGGACTTCTTGATTCTTAAATGGGTGGCCATTATCAGTGATTATGGACTAAGGGATGCCATACCAACAAATGATATAGTTCAGGATAAACTTAGAGATCTACGTGCTAGTAATGTATGTCATAGGAATAGTTTCAATCCACTTTGTAAAGTACTCAGTGGAAATGATGATGAATTTGTGGCCATTAGATGATGTGGGGTGGATCTTATCTATGAGTTTGAGTCCCTGTTGGGTGAAGGGCCATGGTGATGTTATAGGATGAAGCTCCTGTGTTGATGCATGTATCAAGTCTCCATGAACTTGGCATTGGAGACATTTCTTTATAAAGAAATATTAGTCCTTTTCCATAGTAGGCCAATAATAACCTAGTCTCATAATATTTTTGGCTAAGGTAGGACTGCTAGAATGGGAACCACATATACCCTCATGCACCCCATGCAAGGTTGCTTTTTCTTCATTAGAATCAAGAAATCTCAGTACAGTATTATCTAAGGCGCGTCTATATAGGGTGTCTCCAACAATGGTGTATGTGGATGACTTGCGAAGGAATGTCCTATGTTGGTTGTTTGATAGGCCAGTGGGTATGATTTCGGCATGAAGGTAGTCATAGATTTATTTGTACCATGGGGAATCAAGATCAACAATCTCACATACCATCTCAGAATCTAGGATATCCTAGGCTGGGACCAAAAGCTATTCTACCAAAAAATCAAACTTAGGCACCTTGTTAGGAATGTCTAGAAGTGATGCAATTGTAGCCATAGTGTGTGCTGCCCTATTTAAAACATGAGGTATCTGATGAAATTTGAATTTTTCAAAGTAATCTTTAAAGCTATCAGCCATTCATTTGTATGGGGAATGCTTCTCATCCTTAGTCTCATAATCATCTTTTACCTATTTGATTACTAGTTGAGAATCGCCATATACCTGTAGGTTCTTAATTTTCCACTTGACTGCCATGTGTAACCCTGTCACTAGAGCTTCATACACTGCTATGTTGTTAGTACATGGGAATGCAATCCTGAATGACTTAGGGATGGAATCACCCTATGGTGTGAGAAATAGTATATAGCCCTTGAGCCATGATTTGTATGTGAGCCATCAAAGTACAATTTCCATGTTGTGTTTGTGAAATTGTAAATATAAACTCATTAGGAAAGTCTACAACTATTGGGTGATCTTCTTGTAGTGGTGCATCGGCTAACTAATCAGCAATGACTTGTCCTTTAATAGCCTTTCTTTCTACATATTGGATATCATACTCACTAAGTATCATAGCCCATTTGGCCAGTTTCCCTATTAATGCTACTTTGCTTAGAAGATATTTCAAAGGATCTATTTTGGCAATCAACATTGTTTGATGGTTTAGCATATAGTGCCTTAGTTTTTGGGTAGCAAATACTATTGCAAGATAGGCACGTTCAATGGTACCATAGTTGAGCTCATAACCTACCAAAGTCCAACTGATATAATAGACTTCCCTTTCATGACCTTCATCATCATTTTGTGCAAGCAATGCTCTGAGTGATGATTGGGTTGCTGTAATATAAAGAATCAATGGTCTTCCTTCAATAGGTGGCATTAAGACTGGTGGTGTGAGTAAATATTCTTTAATCAGTTGAAAAGCCTCTCCACACCTAGCTATCCATGCAAAGGGTACCCCTTTCTTAAGTAAATGTTGAAAAGGATGTGTCATATCTGCTAATTGCACTATAAATCTTCTGATGGATTGTATTCTTCCTTGTAATGTCCTTAATTAATGGAGATTAGTTGGTGGAGGCATGTCTATGATTTCTTTTACCTTGGTTGGATCCACTTCAATGCCTCGTGATGGAAATGATAATATAGCCTAAAAGCTTCCACTTAACTCTAAACACATTTCTTGGATTGATTCACCAGATCCTGATTCATCAATAACGGATTCCACTCCAAAGATTTTGAGTCCAAAGGGCATAACATTCTAGCAATATGTTCCCCAAGGACAAGTGAACATTGTCTTAAGTTGGTATTTAGTTGCAATTTTGATCTGATTATATCCTAAAAAATCTATCCATAAGGGATAACATCTCATATCTTGTTGTCATGTCTACTATCATGTCTATGTTAGGCAAAAGGAAGTCATCCTTAGGACAAGCCTTGTTGATATCTTTGAAATTGGTGCAAATGAAAATGCCCCTTGTTGGTTTAGTGACTGGTACAAGATTGGAAATCCAATCTGCATAGTCGATTGATCTAATGAAACCAATGTCTAACAGTTTCTTGAGTTCTTCCTTGACTAGTAAAGCAATCTGTGGGTGCATTTTCCTCAACTTCTGTTTCATTGGTTTGACAACTAGTTGTAAGGTTAAGTGATGTAGAACAAGTTCAGGATCCAACCTAGGCATGTCTGCATATGACCAGGAAAAATTTATCTGTCTCTATGCAAAGAAGTTATGGAATTATGGCTACTCTTTTGTTGTCAGTGACACTGCAAAATAAACCGGTCAAGGATTCTCTTATGTGCCTATGTTGACTTCTACTGATTCTTCAATGAGCATGAGTGACTTTTCCTATGCAATAGGGATAATGTTTAAACCTCCATCTGTAGGTGCCTCAAAGAGGTTTTCACCTTCGAATGCATCCTTTATTTTTACTTTTTCATCATCTAGAGGTACCTTTTGGTTTTCACCTAAAGACTCATCCTTTTTATCTTGTTTATTCTTTTTCTCATTTTTGCAACTGGAGGGTTGAATAGATTCCAAAAAATATGCTTTGTTGTCCAAGTCAATGGTAAAACTAGCCTTGTGATCACCGCTAGGTATGCCTTCTCATAATCCCAGGAACTCAACAATTGCTTTGTCGTTTTCAAAAATGTCTAAGACGGCTGTGTCTTGTTGGTCCCAATCAATGAGTTGGGGGTAGACTAAGGGCATGTCATTATCAAAGTTATCAAAGTTTAATGGGGTCAAGGTAAGGATTGAGTTATTCATATGGTCACAAAATTCTTGTACTAAGTCTTGTTTGCTCTTACGTTTAGATATAGGTGGATTAAGAGGTGGCCTAATGCCAAGGTTTGGTTATTTGAAATAGATGCATTAGGTTGCCAAGAGGTAGGATCAAGTGATTCCCAATAATAATGTTTAAACCATTCCTCTTTTATCATATTCTTTGGTGGACATGAATTCAATAGATTTAGTAGATCTTAACATTAAGTCAAGTTCTCCAAATAGCTTGTCAAGGTCCATGGAAGAGGTAGAGGATAGGGAATCCCACTCATAGTCGTTGGAGTTGGGGGAGACACAGTGATATTGGTCTAATGGTTCATGAGGTGTCTTAATATCTTCTGAAGCACTTACTTCCTCAATTGAGGGTGATGTGGTACTAGGAATGCCAATCTGAATCGATTGAAACCCAAGCCCTAAGCCTTTCGGCCACTGAGAAGCAAAGATTGGTTCAATCCTTCCATCTTGATTTAAGCCTAAACCACTGTGTCCATTATATCCCTTGCTCTGCATGATCATGAAACCTTTTCCATATAGATTTGTAGGAATGTGATCAAGTGAGAGAGGTTCTTCATCATCTTCCCTATACAGCTAGGAGGTGACATCTTCTGTATTTATGGCCTCTTTGCTTAATTTTCCCCATTTAGTGAATGTTGTGGGAGGAATGTGTATAGTGACCATAGACTATCTCCT
Source organism: Sequoia sempervirens (assembly GCA_007258455.2). Classification (NCBI taxonomy): domain Eukaryota; kingdom Viridiplantae; phylum Streptophyta; class Pinopsida; order Cupressales; family Cupressaceae; genus Sequoia; species Sequoia sempervirens. The sequence continues at coordinate 33,519 of VDFB02364566.1, read as the reverse complement.
ATTTGATGTAGGTAAACCATATGACTTAGGAGGAATCAGATTGCTAACACAATAAGATGTCCTCATGTAATACTCTCCACAACCCTTGTCTTGGATCTCAACCCTAGGAGTGGTAGGAATTGAGGGTGAAATAGATGTTCGAGTGAGTGTGGATGGATCAACATAGGGAGATGGATTGGATGATGAAGCCTCTTGGTTTACTGGCACTTGGTGTTGGGTTATCTTTTTTAGATTGGTGCAATATTGGAATGGATCTAGGTCACCATCTATAGTTATTTCAGTTCCATTGTAAGGGAATTTGAGACATTGATGATATGTGGTAGGGACCACCTTCATGGCATGAATCCATGGCCTTCCTAGCAGAAGGTTGTAAGGAAGGGTGAGATCCAAGACCTGGAACTTTGTCTCCATTACTGCAGGACCAATTCTGATAGGAAGTGTTACCACCCCCTTTTATTTTTGTTCCTCATCATCATAAGCTTTAATGACAATACTTTTGGTTGTTTCTACGCATGCTTATGAGAAACCTAATTCCTTAATCAATTTTAAAGTGCACATATTTAACCTTGCTCCTTCATCTACCAAAACTCATCTAACTTTGGTGTCATCTACAAGGACTTCAAGATGTAAAGGGTTGTTATGGTTTGTATTTTTAGTTGCATAGTCTTGTTCAGAAAATGTGGCATGATGATTATTGGTCAAGTAGCCCACCATTTCCTAGAAATGATTGAGATCGATATCATTTCGGTCAGTGGTGTTTTGTAAAACTTTATCTAAGATAGATCGATGCTCAAGGGAAAAATGCAACAATTCCAAGATTAAGATTTGAGTTGGGGTCTTCCCCAATTGATCAAGTAGTTTATAATGTGACTTGGAAGGCTGTGGTAATTGCTGCGATGGAGGACCTTGGATAGTGATCTTAGAATGATGAGTGTTGATAGCACACTCAGGATTTGTATTGATAGTAATGGTATTAATATTCTCATCGGCAGCGTGAAGGTGATTAATGGTTTTTCCACTCTTATAATCATGCTTGATAGTTGTATATTTGGTTGACATATTGGTCTTAGTACTCAAATTGGGAGCATTTCCTTTCCCATGGTCATGTAGTGCATCAAAAAAGACTTGATGATCAGTGTTTGATGACTTTTGTTTCTATCCACTAACTTCAATTATTCTCTTTTCGACAAGATCCTGTATGATATTTCTAAGTTGGTGACAATTTTGTAGGTTATGTCCCTTAGTTCTATGATAATCACAAAAGGTATTGTCATCCCACCAAACCGGTTTAAATTTCCCTAGATTGTATTGTCTTAGCTCTTGAAGCTGTATAAGATTATGTTGTAACAGTTCTTTGAATACAAACTCAATGGGTTCCCCTAAGGGAGTGAACTCACGTTTTTGAAACCTCCTTTGTTGTTGCAAGCATTGAGTATTTTGGACCACGTTGGGAGGTTGATTGATAGTATTAAGCATGTTGGTAGAAGTGTTAGGTCCTCGTAATGTGATGATTGGTCCTATTTGTATAGTTTTAGCATAAACTACCCCATCATTGGTGAAGTTTTTGTTTTGAGACCAAAATCTATTTTTGTCATTGGCGGTGTTTTGTACTATCAGATTTCTATTGGATGTAGATGTCTTAAGTTCTCCTTTTTCAATGAGATCCTTTTCTATTATAACCCCTTTTTCCACTAGTTCTGAAAAAGATGTACAACAATGTACTCTTAAGTTACTCCTTAGTTTTGCATGAAGGTTTTCCTAGAATATAGTAACTTTTTGTTTTTCAGGTATCTCGATAGGACATTGACTGGCTATAGTCCTCCACCTCTGAAAGAAAGCAATAAATGTTTCGCCTTCATCTTGTTTTGTGTGACACAAGGTTGCTATATTTATCTCGTGGTCTATGTTGAAGGAGAATTGCTCAACAAATTTATTAGCCAGTTCACCCCAAGATATGATTCCATAGTCTAGACCTGAAAACCACTCTAGTGCAATCCCTATAAGACTTCTTGGAAATAGTCTCATAAGATACATGGGGTCATAAGTGACATCTATACATATTGTAGAAAATTCCCTTATATGTTCGATTCAATTCCGTTTTCCATTGTACTTAGGGAGATTTGGTATGACATACCCATGAGGGAAAGGGGTCATGTACAATGATCTATCAAAGGGAAATGGGAATATGTCCTTTGTTGAAAAGGATTTCTTAGTTGACACCACCATGTTATCCATCTGTGTTTGTAGTGCATACATTTGTTTTTGTAAGACGTCAACCTGGGTCAATGATGTGTTGGGCGGGTTATGTTGATCTATGTATGTATTCTGAAATCCAAGGTCTCGTGATGGGTTTCGATTGAATGTTGGTATTTGAGGTGGGTTTGGATTCAGAATGTTGGTAAACATGTTTTGGTTCGGAATCTGCATAAATTGGTGTTGACTTGGAATTTGTGTGAATGGATTCTATGTACCGCTCTAGGAGAAGGGATTCTATTTCAGAATCTATGTAAATTGGTGTTGACTTGGAATCTAGGAGAATGGATTTTGATTACCATATTGGAATGAGGGAATGCCTCTTGTTTGTGTAATCTGCGGTATAGTACTAGTGACTTGAACACTAGTTATGGCCATTGACTGTGGTATGGTACTCATGATAATGGCATTGGGTATGGTTGTTGATTGTGGTATGGTACTCGTGACACTGACATATGGTGTAGAAGCTAACGTTTTGGATCTTTTACTCCTAGCAATAGGACCAAAGGGAGTGGATGATGATGCCCCTACAGTGAAATTAAATCTTGATGTCATGCCAGAGATACCAAACAGAGATGTATGGACTGTCGTACTCTGTGTAGGTATGTCAGATTGTATGGTTGTGCTTACCTGAGGTATAGTGGTATTGGCAGTTGTTGTATTTGTCCCTTGTGTAGGTTGAGCCTGTAAGGTGCTAATATCGAATCCTGTAGGTAAGGTAGCTCCTTCAACTAGCAACTTGGCTAAGTATCGTTGACGATCATTTGCTAGGTACTCATCTACAAAAGAGGAAAACCCAGGGTCTTGTGCAATAGCCTCTATGTCTTGTATTCTAATGTGCCCTTAAGTGTTTCTAGTGGTGAATTTTTCTAATAAAGTCTTCTGAGGTCTTGAGGAAAATGGATTGATGAATTCATTTGGGTTCGACATCTTTTCTCTTTCTCTTCTCTTAAACCTGGTTTCAACCATGTAAGATAAGCTCAATATGCAAAAAATGCAAAACTACGTCTATGGATAGTATGACTCTAGTCTATGTTTTTGGTATTTTTTGAATGCAATAATAAGGAATGTTCTAAGATGATGTTAGTCTAAAACAAAAATATCTAAAGATGCAAAGTCTAAGAAAATTTATAAGGTAATCAATTCTATAAACCTGAGATGGGGGTACCAACTACCTAAAGTCTAACCAAGGTGTCAATTTAGTTAAGTCAAGGAACCAATGTAGGACGAGGATCAAAGACAAGTTGAGTTTCCTAACTAGACTGATAAGCTAGGAGGAATCTCTATAGGACAAAGGATAAGATGATAGGACTAGGTTCAATGACAGATTTCGTTGATGCTATGATTTTTCTAAAGTGTAGATGGTGAACCTATCCTAAAGTTTGTAAAACTGACTTTCCTAGAAGTTTAAATCTAAAGGAAATATTTACTCAAAGATGAAAGTAAAACCCAGAATCAAAATGACTATAGTAATGACTAAATGATACCTAAAGGATGCAAAATTGAGCAAATCATTTCTGGTTTCTGTCCAAGGACAAGTAAGACAGATCAAAGACTAGTATGACAGTGTTGACTGGATAATGACCATGAATTCTGGTTTTCTAATAATCTGGAAAATGCATCACAAAATTTATCAAATGCAGTTATGTTTCATAGTTGTGGTTTTCTTTCAATTAGTTGCACGTGTTTTTGGTAAAGTTCAGTGACCAAATCTGGAAGATGTGGTTAAATTTGTCACAGATGTGACTCGTAATGACAGTTGTGACCCATATTGTACAGATATAGTTTTCTTAACTTACGCACTGGTAAAATTTTTGCGATAGTGGCAAATGTGTCATTTGAGACTACAATTTCGGCTCACCTTGTCAGATGCGTCACAGAGTATCACAATTGCAGTTTTTGAAGACAGATGCAGTTTTTGACAAAGCAAATGTGAGCTAATCTTGCAGATGTGACTCTAAGGTAAACAATTGTGACTTTTTGGTGAACAGTTGCGACTCTATTGTATTTTCAATGAATTGAGATATAAAACTGACACTTTTTTTTGTGATCAAGTTCTGGAAAACAAAGACAATCATAAGAAAAAGTGTTTTTAGTTTGATTTTGGACTCAAAGAACATTGAATTTGACAACAAACAAGCACATCCTAGGCTATGAAGGATAGCATTTACTGAGTTCTCACTTGGGTTTTCCCAGCTAACTTATTCAAGGTGGATGACTAGTAGCTTGACCCCTCTAGCTCCCCTCCATGGCTCATTAACACCATTCGGGGTAGCCAAGCTATAATACCCATGAACATCCCATGGCATACCTTCATCTCTACACATGAACTGTAAGAATATGAGACAGCTTCATAGGTTTGACCTACTGCACTAGTAAATAGAAGGATTTTGGAAAATACAAACAAAGGTGTTTAATTAGGGCATTTCGATCATAGGGCATGAACCATGTGGCAAGATTCCCCTTAAAAATCCATCTCGTCAGAACCATACGCATGATTCTTGGGATTTCCCCAAGAATCCACTTTTATATACTGGTTGGAAGTCCCTCGAGTTCAGGGTGCTATCGATTTGAGTTATCCTGAGGTGAGTACTTTTTCCCACTAGAGCAGGCCCAAGTTCTAGAGTTGGTAATCATTTCTCTTACACCCAAGATCTCATGGATGAGAAAGGTGAGAGGATACTTTGATGTACCAAATCATGAGGGTAATTACACAATTGTGCTTTCACACCAAAAATAGTAGACACTTGTTAATTTTAATCCAAATGAAAGATTTGCTACACTACCAAACAATCTGTTTCAAAATTTTAACTAGGGTCGTCAACATGCATTCTACACAAAGATTTGTTAGTAATTTGATATTGGTCTTTGACTATCGATCTACAAAAACTTCATTAACTCCTCAAGACACACGCTGAAAATAGAAGATTAGAGAAAATAAAAACATGAAAGGAAACAATAAATAGAAAATCTAAACCTAAAAAAATATAATAATTAGATGTGTCGTTTTCTCTATCAAATGTGTTGTGGTATTTTACTAGTCAATTTTGGCTCAGAAAATGACAGATGCATGATAATTTTTCAGATGCGTTGTTTCTGATGACCGATGTGGCCAAGAAAGTCAACTGTGTCGTTTCACCAAGTTGATGTGTCTCCAAATGTCAATTGTGGCATTTCGTCAAGCTGATGTGTCTTCGAATGTCATTTGCGACGTTTTTTCAAGTTGATGCGTCATTCCATACAAAAACCTACAAAATCAAATAAAAGTCTACGGATACACGAAGATGGTGTCTTCACGTCGGGTTCACCAAATGTAACATCTAGAAAATGTAGAGAAATAGATTAGAGCAAATATTCAATGCAATCTACAACTCTAATGCAATCTAAGCTAAGCAACAAAGAACAAAGGAAAGCCAAAACATTAATAAACCGAACAGTCTCACCTAATATGTACATAATTCCATGTATCATCTCGATTTCCCTTCTCCATTTTTCCGTTGTAGAATAATTGCCCTCAAATTTTCAAAGTTCATGCAAGTATAGCCTATGATAGTGATTTAGCAAAACATCGAAGATTCAAGATAGTTGCTCCAAAAAGTCATAAGATTTTGAGAGAAATTGGAATGAAGAATGAGAGGTCAATTTATAGAAAATTGATCATTCGAATGACAGGTCAGGATTGAAAGATCAATGGATGGTTGAGATTGATAGATTAGACATGCATCTGACAACTCTCAGTAGTGACATGAGTGATACTAATTATAAATAGAATTAAAGATTAAATAAATGATTTAATCTTTAAGTTTGGTATTTGAAATCAGAAGAATTATCTTTGCATGACAAAGATAAAGATAGATTAAAGCAACTCTTGTTCAAATGCATGCACAAGGTTTAATTAATTAAATAGGAATATTTAATTAATTTGCATGTACATGCAATTGAGTTAGCACCTGAGGATTGAATGATTTGATGAAGAGATTACTCAAGAAAGCAACTCAGACATTAATACAAGAGTTAACTGACCGAATTAAATATATCTTTGAGTCGAGTAAGAGTGAATACTTAGATAACTTACACAATTATCTAAATATAGATGAATGTGTTAAAATAGAATTTATGAAAATCATGAATAGATTCAATACTGGTAGAATGGTTCAATCTTTTTAGGGCTATTGCTATATATGTTATGTTGGTGGACATAAAGCTAACTAGGAACACTAAGAGGGGGAGTGAATCAATGTTCCACAATATTTGAATTTCAAATCAGATTTTGAACTATCAACAACAATATTAATCTTTAATAGCATCCACAACAAATAAATAGAAGGAAACATGCATACACATTAACAAGACAATGTGAACACCTTAACACCAATATTTTTATGTGGAAACCCTGTTAGGGGAAAAACCTTGATGGAGATTAATCCACAAAGTATACTTTGTTAAAAGTATGATAAAAAGGACAAAAGAAAATTCCTCTTATAAAATGGCAGAAGGTTTGCAAGAAGTAGGAGAGAGATGGTGCTGGTTTGAGGAATGTTCTCTGACAAAACAAGGCACTGGGGGAAAAATTAGCTTGCACTATTCATTCATGCCCTAACCTTAAATGGGTGAAGATCATCAAAGAAAAATATCTAGAAGCAGACCCTTATTGCTTCCTAGTAGCAAAATCCTTGCCAAATGGGTCTCGAATTTGGAATTTCATTAAAAAATATAGAGAGCTTATCACAGAATTTCTTACTTGGGAAGTGAAGGATGGAAAGGAGGCTATGTTCTAGGAAGATTCCTGGGAAGGTCATCCAACACTGGCTGACAACCCGGAGTTGTCAAGAGTAAAAGAAAAGACAAAACAAATTTGGGGTTTGAAAGTCAAAGATTATATAGATCAATTGGAAGATCCAGTTGAAGGTCACCTGAAGTGGAAATTGGTGAGAAGTCTGGACCTTGAAGTCCAAGAGATTGAAGCCTTTGAGAATGTATTATCAAAATGAAGGACCTGGGGCAGACATGGGAGAGATCCCGTATGCTAGGATGCATCACCAAATGGGACATACTCGGCCAAGATAGGATACAATACCCTATCATCTTCAATAGAAGAAAATTAAATGATCCCTAGAAGCCTTTGCTAGAATAAAGTATGTCTCCCAAAATCAAGGATTTCACATGGGTTGCAGCACAGGGAAGAATTCTTATAGGAGACAGGTTTATCAAAATGGGTTATCATGGCCCGTCTAGATGCCCACTGTGTCAAGAGGTTGAGAAACAAGTTGATCACTTGCTTTTAAATTGTAAGTTTACTCATCAGATGTGGTGTTGGTTGTGCACAAAGTTACATTGGTCAACTATCTTCCCCAACACCTTATCAGAATGCTTAAACGCTTGCCCAAGTTACTATCATAACACCATCTTTGGAGATTTATGGAAGATGAGCCCTTCAATTTTAATCTGGGAAGTGTGGTCCAAGGAGAGAAACATACACCTTTTTAAGGATAAAGAGATGTCGATCCCAAGGCTTGAGTGTAAGATTGAGATGAGCATTGTAGAAATTTTCAATGCACAGCTGGTGGTCAAGCAAAAAAAAAAAAATTCACTAAATTGGATGCTTGGATCATGAAACAATGGTTTGGAATCAAAACTCCTCCCTTTGGTGGAACAAGAAATGCAACTTCTTTTGAATAGTGTAATAAGACTTAGTGGATTCCCCCTTAGCAGGGTTGGGCCAAATTGAACTTCGATGGGGCCTCTAAATGGAATTTGGGGCCAGTTGCATAGTAAGAACTTCTTCAATTTTTATTTTGGGGAAATTAGCCTAGCCCCTTGCAAAAGGAACAAATAATCCAGCTGAATTGCAAGCTCTCCTGCTCGGATTGAAGTTGAGTAAGGAATTGGGAATTAAAAATCTGGTAGTTGAAGGAGACTCAACATTGGTCATAAATGCTCTTAGGACTAGTCAAATTCACAATAGGAGGCTAGGGGTTTATTTGGAAGCTACACTAGACCAACTAAGGAATTTTGAACAAGTGATGCCCAATCACACATTAAGGGAAGGTAACAAAAAAGCCAACTCCCTGTCTAATAAAGGAGTAATTGGACCGGGTTTTAAAGAATGCAATACAAAGTAATTTTTCTTGTGGGTGGTAGGGTGCCCCCCCTATCATGTTCCTTCTCTCATTCATTCACTAGACTGGTGGAAAAGCATAGGAAAATCATTAGTTAATAATGGGAGAGGAAATGGGGTGTCGGTTGGGGAGCGCAAGGTGGCAATGCAGTGGCAAGGCCACATCACCTCACGGATTAATCCAAGCTATCGGGGGAATGAAGGAGGTAAGCCAACAAAAGAATGACAATTCACCAAATTTGGGGAGATCTCGAAGACGCTAGAATTTTTAGTGACACATGAAGCAAAGGATAATCAAAATGACTCATAGGGTATGATCATCATGGAAGTTTATGCAAATCGGTTGAGTGGCAGAAGTTGATCCTCATGAGGTGATAGCTGAATTAAGGATGAGGGTTGCAAGAAAAAAATTTATCGCAAGGACAGATTGCCTTGCTTAGCCATCATTTTAGGCACGTGTGTAGTGGCTTGGCATTGCTATATACGGGCCTTTTAAATGTGGACAGATGATAGCATTTTCATAGTATGGTTTTTGAAATTTTTTTTGTTGGTTGTCTTTGTGTAGGAAACTTTCACCCAAAGGGCTGCTAATGGTGAAGATGAGTAGATCAAAATTCATCATCTCCATCTCAGCGGAGGGGTTGGAAAGATTTAGTGTCGACACTCCTGTCTCCTTGGTGGCGATGGAGAGACAAATAACACTCAGGGAAATTACCGATCAAAGGCTGGAGAGAATCATACTTGAGGAGGATCATGTTAGCAATCAAAATGATATTAGGAAAGGGAAACTTGGATAGAAAGGAATATGCGAGGGAGAACGCGCACATTTTTTCTCAGTTCTTGGCCATCATTTTGGACTTGGAAGTGTCAAAGGTGGAGGTAAAGGAAATGGTGAAGCTTCTTTTTCGTTGCGACCTATTAAGAGGGTTAGAGAAGACACTAAAAGTGGCCTTCATGGGTAAAGGAATCCTATGCCCCTTGGACCTAGAAATCCTTTGGGAGACAGATGAGGTAGTAAAGGTATATCCCTTCCTTCTAGACTTAAAGGGGCCAGAGCTAATGAGACACAGAATGATCTCGGCCATGGCGGTTGAATTCCTGAAAAAAAAACTGGGGTTGGTGATGGAGGAGGGTATGGAATGGGAGGAAAATTTCACCTTGTTTGCAGAAGTAAATGGTTTCCTATGAGACTTGGCCTTAGTGTATAATTTTTTTTGTTTTAAAAATTATAATTGGAGCTACCCTTTTTGAAGTTTTGCAGTGGGACTGCAATTTTGTTCCAGTCATAGCATGCTCTCGAGCTGGTAGGTCTAGATTTCATGGAAGAATGGTGGTTTCTCCTACTATGTAGATCTAATGTATATTATATTAAGCTTAATACAAATCTTAACCTTGCATATCAAAAAAAAAGTATGATAAAAAGGAAATGCACTTGCATTCAGGCACACTGCCTAGAGCTCACTGCTCAAAATACAAAAGAGGACTCACTGTCCAAAATGAATTTGGATTAAAACTATTCAAAATATGAACTAAGAAAATAACATCTCTGAATGCCTAGATTCAGTTCCAATGAAGCACATGAAACAAATTCTGAACCTTATGTCTAATTCGCACTTTTGCTCTGCTCTCCTACAAAAACACTTATCCTGCACAAACAAAATTTGCTCGACAAATCCTCTAATATTACCTCATGCAGTTGTTCTGCACTTTTTTGCACACACACCTTCTCACCACTTCATACATCACACCCAAAATGAATTACCGATCTCATTTATATATTAGCTAACAAGAATTTTATTTCTATATGTTAGCTTGCAACAAAATATAATATTCTTCCACAAGTCAGCTCAAATCACCAATTATAATTAATATGTACTTGTAAAAGTTGGCTAGACTATAGCAGGGACCCAAACCAAAATTCCCAACATAAGAAATAGATAAACACATACTCCTCATATATCTAGAACATGCCATACACAATAGGGTTGACCACAATGAGAAATAAGAAATAAATCATTCTAATCCGAATCTCCAAACTCATACATGGATTAATGTAATCTCATAAAATTATCAAACAAGTAGCATACATGCTTGACAAGCCCTTGGGGATCAAACAACAAAATAAGTATTTGATGAATATTCAGATACACTCAACCATTTCCAACTACTCCCCTGTGCTCACACCTAAGTGCAAGGGAAAGTGAAAAAATTACTGCACCTTTTGGGCAGTGACACAAGAATAAACAATCACAGCAAGCAATGAAGTTTACTCCCCCCTAATTAGACTATGTTCCAAAACAACAAGGATAATCTTCAAAAATCTGATCAAATAGATGGCCCTACAAACAAATGTTAGCTATCTTATTCTTCATTCTTGGTCAATTACGCTATAATATGCTGCAAAACGTTAGAAAAAAACACCAATATTCTTGCCAAAACAATGTTAGAGGGTTACTACTTGAAAATAGCAAAAAACGAGAGCAAAAACGCAGCTAAAATGACTATTTTACCTTCCAAACTATGCTATTTTGGGGGAACTTCCAATTTTCTCATAAAGAAACAAAGGGTGCTTCCGCTTATGGTAAAACAGAGGGTGCTTCCAATCTTTCGCAGTAAACAAAGTACTCCACCTTTCTACAAGAGAATGTTAGAGGAAAAGAGCCTTTCAAAAATAAAAGGGCATATCCGCCCCTCTGCAGGAAATTTTATCAAATTTTTGAAAAAGAAAAGTTGTATGCCCTACTGCAAGAAAGTGTTAGAAAAGATCTTCTAAGCAAAATGACGTATACACCTAACTGTAGCAAACTGTTAGAAAAGATCAAATTTTTAGATATAGGGTGTGACCACCTTTCTGTAGCAGACAAGAGGGTGCTACCGCCTTTCTGTGGTAAAACAAAGGGCACTTATGCCTTCTCGCAAAGAAACAGGGCACTTCGCCGCAAAGAAAATAGGGGTGCCGCCTTCTCATGTAAACAGAGGGTCAGCTTCTTCGTGGTAAAATAGAGGACGCTTTTTGCCATGTAATTTTTTCTTAAGCAAAAATACTTAGCAAAATGAAGGTTAAATGCAAGAACCCATTTGTGGGTCCCACCGGGTGTGCCATAAATGTGTACCTTGGAATTTTACCTATTCTAATGTGCAAAATAACTAAAAATGCAAATGATAAAACACTAAGAACACTTCAATGATTAGCCTAAAGAGTGATAAAACAAGGAAAATAGATGAAATAGATAAAATCGATTATACCTTTTCTTGTTGTTGAAGACTCCTTGGTTGGCCCTTGATTTTGATGGATTTGTGTGCTCCTTGGATGGCTTTTTGATGTAGCTAGATGCAAGATTGAATGTGATGATCAAAGTGGATGGCTAAATGATAGTGAATGCTTGAGAATGCAAATTGATAGCATAAGGTTGCTCAAATGAAAAAGTGTTGAAAATGCCCTTTGAGGAGGGGGTATTTATAGAAGAATTTGAATTCTCTAGAGAATTCAACGGTTGAGATTCATCCAACAAGGTCAAGATGAAGGGCTATGGTGAGTTGAGAACTCACAAGCCCTCACATCTTGACATGTGGATGGTGAAGTGGATAAGGGGAGATGAGGTGTAAGTGAGGTGGCCAAAAGGTACATGAGGTGGAGAAGGACAAGTACCTTCAAAGTACCTTGGGGAGTGAGAAGATTTCCTCAAAAAGGAATTTCTTGTCCCCAAGTGAGAATGAAAGGGACATTTGAGGAATTTTGGAATTCCTCAAAAATCTCCATGGGAAAATGAGAGGTGGTTGGAGAAATAAATGTGAATTAAAAATTCACATTCTTAGGAGAGTCTAGGATAAAAGGTGGGCTCCAAAAGGTGGGACTTGGTCACATGTGGATGATGTGACAAGTCCAAGGTTCTAGAAGCCTTGGAAAGATAGAATGTGAATTAAAAATTCACATATAAAAGAGGGGAATCTAGGATAAATAAATGTGAATTAAAAATTCACATGGGAAAGAGGGTCAATGCTAAAAGGAGATAAATGCAAAGGTTGACTAAAAAGGTGGTGCTAAATATGGCTAATGACCTTGGTTAAGGTTGTGCAAATATTGATTAGAATAATTAATGGAAGATTAGAGGCAAGTGGCAAATGTAGGAGGATGTGACATTAATCTTTGATTAAGAGGATATATCATAATCATGAATTAATTAAATTAATTCAGATTAGAGCAAGATCATAGGATGTGACAAGGAGAGAGAGAATGAAGAATTTTAAATTGATTTTAAATCAAAAGGGTTCAAAAATGACTAAATTAAATAAATTGGTGTATTTATTTAATTTAGAGAGGAAGAAGGTGAAAGATAAATCATTTAGTTATTAAATTAAATACTTTACAGATATGAGACAAAAGGTGTAATATTAATTTAATAAATTAATATTTAATATGATAGATGAAAGGGAGTAAATTTAATCATATGGGAGTGATTAAATTTAGATGTCTATAGGTAGAATACTATCTTCTACTTTCCTTGTCGATAGGAACTGCTTCTAAACTGTGGACCACACTACTGACTCTAGTTTCCATCAATGACAACACGAGCAGCTAAAAATTATTTCCCAAAGCCATTGGCCAACAATCTCCCCCTTTGGCATTAATGGCAACACTTAGTGAAAAATGACTAAGTGTCGAAACCAAAATTCAAAACTTCACAACACAACAAAACACTGCTCCCCCTTTGGATGTCAAGGCATTTTTCACTGCATTCTCTCCCCCTTTGACATCAATGACAAAAAATTTCACTACTTTTCTTTTCCCCTTAGATTATTTACTACACTCTTCCTTACTGCATTCTTTTCCAAAAAAAATGACGGCTGCTAAATTCAGAAGATTATTTTATACTTATCTTTCATTTCTAGGAGAAATTTCTTCTAGGGGTCCATTGCAATCCTAGTATCAATTATCAGACTATTATTTTCTAATGTTCTATTGATGACCTGAACAAGGGATTCAGGAATGGTAATGGCTTCTTCCAACTTTTCTCCTTTCTTTAGAACTTCATCCATTTGCTCTAATATGCATTCAGTCAGGTCCTTCACTTTCCAGAAAGTTTCCATAAGAGTGTTTCTGATAGAGTGAACCTTTGCATGCTAAACTTGCAACTCATGAATCTTCTTCTTAACTTCTCCATCCTTGTCCTGAACCATACTTTAGTCCTGTCCAATTCTAACAAGCTCATTCTCAATTCGTTCCAGCTTGTCCTTGTATTTTCCAACCATGTGGGACCACCTGAGACAATAATTGAAGATCTTATTCACTGAGTGAATGCATTGTCTTAGTACATTCATTTTCTTCTTCAGTTTGGTGAGAGATAGCCTAAACTGCATCTTTAGATGTGAGATTATTTCTTTCTCTTTTTTTTCCTGTGACATAAAGACCATAGCCTCCTTGATACATTCAATAAATTATTTTGGAAGTACATTTTGCAAAATTTTCAATTCAATGTTGTTATCAATAAAGTATCTTCCTAGAGTGTCCTCAATGCAGTCTTGTTCATATGATGGTCCATTCATCCATATGTCGATTATCGTTTGCATTCCATCTTCTTCTTGAACAATCTACAATATCTTTGCTTTGAATAAAGCACCTTCTTCATCACTTTTTTCTACAATTACCACAACTAGTTCAACTAGTTTTGGTTCATCTATTGGTCTATATTCCTTAGAGTCTCAGTCGAATACATCCACAACTATCCACTTTTTACCATTTCCTTCAGATTTTGTTGACTTAGGCATCAGAGGAGTGTCACCAGCCAACTCTCTTTCTCTCTTCTTCTTTTTCTTTGACTTACCGGAGGATGATCCAATTTCAATTGATTTTACCAGGAGAGGAATGCCAAACTTTTCGAACAACTTTCCAAAGAAGTTCTCATAAACTTGTTCACCATTTTCAAAAGAGTTAAAATGCTCAAAAAGTTTCTTGCAAACTGGTATATTTTCTTTCCATACCACATTGTCATTTTGAGGCAAGCAATTTAGGAAATACATCATAATGCATATAGCTAGGGTACCAAACCTAAAATAATAATCTATATCCTTCGTCAATTGCACATTATCCATCAATTGATCCTTCAACAATCCACATAGATCAAAGTCTTCATCTTCTATTATCAACTTGTGTGTAATATAGACTGTACCTGTAAAGGTTCCACCTTCCTTATTTCTGAAGATCTTGTATGAAACTCCATATTCAATATACCTTGTGAATGGATCTTTTATCATTGTAATCATCAGTGCCATTTGATCTCCTTTTACACCGGTTAGGGATTCAACCTTAACATTTTGAATTGATTTATTTTTTGGGACATCACCAACATTACACAAACCTATTAGATTTCTGATTACATCATTAGAAATTTTATAGGGTTTATCTAGAGTAAGGATATTACCATCCAATCTATTCAAGATAAATCAGACTATCTCTATGTTGACGAAATGAGGAAATTCATTTGAGATGTCTAGATTCTTGTGTTTTTCTCCTCCAAGATTCTTCAATTCGACCGTAGACAACAAATTTCTTACATCCCTAACCTTTTTACTACTATATTCATCCAAAATTATTGCTCCTTTTATTTTTTTCATTTTTCATACTGAATACGGTTTTACTGATCACAAAATAACTATGAAATTGATAATCAATAGAAATACCTAGAAACTTCACCGCTAAATTGACTTTTACACCTTCAAAATTTTGCTAAAAAGGTTCTCCAACTATTTTTCTTTGGTGTACGGTGACAAATGAGGGTTTCAAATTCCCTTTTATAACTTTGCACACCTAACTTCCTTGTCGCATTAAATGCTTTGCCCTAGAAGTTATTATTACTCTATTTTCAAATAGGAGAGAAATCCATTTGCGGACCTTTAAGAAGTGATCACCAATACATTTGAGGATGAATAACATAATTGCAGACAACTTCCTACAATCCCAAACTAGCTACACATAGAGGGAACAATTATTTTTTATGAAAACTCCCCCTAGGCCAATGGCCTGAAAGCTATTCTCAGATGAACTACCGGAGGGAGCTTCTGGTATAGCCTTATTACATTCATCTCTATCCATTATTTTTTACCCATGTTTTCATCTAATCTCTTATCTCTTCCACGAATGCTTTTCCTTTTCCTTTATAACCTTTCTGTGAATTTCTACCTTGATATTCTGGACCACTTTTATCCATGTTTTTGTTGCTGCAAAATTTTGCAATGTGACCAAATCTGTTACAATTGTAGCATACCAGATTTTTCTATCTATACCATCCATTCCACTGATTTTCTCATGATCTACACTAATTAGCAATATGTCCAAATCTCCCACAAGTGTAATATTTAACATTCCTTTTATTAATAGACATACTTCTGCATTCTAATGACTTGTGAGCAAACCTTTTGCAGCTAACACATTGACCAAAAATTGATGGACTGCCAAAACTTATCTTACTTCTACACTAAGAAGCCATTTACCTAAATTTATTACAAACAAAGCAATATCCATTAAATTTATGAGCATTGGGTTGTCTTACTGGATATCTTATACCTTTGTTCTTCTAAGTTTTCTTTTTAGGGTCCTTTTGTTCAAATCTAGAGCTCTCATCCTTCACATAGCCAAGACCTCACTTGTCATTTACATCCTTTTGTCCTTTAGTTATTTCATCAAGCTTAGCAGAATTGATCTTAAACTTTTCCTTAAACTCATTTGTAGTGGCAAGCTCATCTATGAGAATAACTACATGTCTCTCAAGCTCTTGTTCATTGTTTTTGGATTGTTGTAGTTCAATCTCTAGCTAAATGACTCCACTATTAACTCTGTTGCATTCCTCAGACTTCCCTTTCAAGGACTGAGCTAGATTAACCTCCTTCTTCTTTCTTTCTTCAATCTCTTTGGTTAACTTCATTGCCACAAATTCCATTTCAAACTTTATCTAGCAATATTGTCCTTAGCAAGCTTTTCACATTCTTCTATTATTTATTTTAGGGTTTGATTTAGATGAACATCTTTTGAGCCTTTGCTTTATTTTTGCTTCAACTGACCACATAGTTCTTTCCTCTTTTCTCTTGACTCATTTATTTTATTCTTTAGTGATTGAATGAATTTTTTGATAGCCACAAGATTTGCTTTTAGTTCCATGACCTCTGCTTTAGACTGATCAAGATCATTTAGTGCCACCATAAGCTGATGTTGAAGACCACTTGCGTCCATTATATCCAAGATCCTCCTCTAGCTGTTAAAATCAAAAGAGGAACTTGCTCTTATACCAATTGTTGGACACCAGGAACACTGAGAGGGCGGGTGAATCAGTGTTCCACAATATTTTAATTTCAAATCAAATTTTGAACTATCAACAACAACATTAATCTTTAATAGCATCCATAACAAATAAATAGAAGGAAACATGCATAAACATTAACAAGACAATGTGAACACCATAACGGTGCTAAAATTTTTATGTGGAAACCCTGTTAGGGGAAAAACCACGATGGAGATTAATCCACAAAGTATACTCTGTTAAAAGTATGATAAAAAGGGAATGCACTTGCATTCAGGAACATTGCCTAGATCTCACTACTCAAAATACAAAAGAGAACTCACTGTCCAAAAGGAGTTTGGATTAAAACTATTCAAAATATGAAGTGAGAAAATAACATCTCTGAATGCCTAGATTCAATTCCAATGAAGCACGTGAAACAGATTTTAGACCTTCGGTCCAATTCACACTTCTACTCTGCTCTGCTCTCCTACAAAAATCCTTTTGTTGCACAAACAAAATTCATTCGACAGATCCTCTAATATTACCTCATGTAGCTATTCTAGAATTTTTTTCACACACACCTTCTCACCACTTCATACATCACATGCAAAATGAATTATCGATCTCATTTATATATCCACTAACAAGAATTTTATTTCTATATGTCAGCTTGCAAAAAAATATAATATTCTTCCACAAGTCGGCTCAAATCACCAATAAGAATTAATATGCGGCCACACAAGTTAGCTAGACTATAGTAGGGACCCAAACCAAAATTTCCAACATAAGAAATAGATAAACACATACTCTTCATACATCCAAAACATTCCATACACAATAGGTCGACCACAATGAGAAAATAAGCAATAAATCATTCTACCGAATCTCCAAATTCATACATGGATCAATGTAATATCACAAAACTTATCAAACATGTAGCATACATGCTTGGAAAGCTTCCTTGGGGATGCACACAAAAAAATAATGATCCAATGAAGTATTCAGATCAACTTACCAACCATATACTTTGTTCTTCATGCATTCTACCGGTAGAATACTGTCTTCTACTTTCCTTGCCAGTAGGAACTTCTTCTAAACTTCAGACCACACTATTGACTCGAGTTGCCATCAATGACAACACTAGTAGCTAAAAATGATTTTCCAAATCCATATGCCAACAAACAATAAAGTAGGGCACATTTGAAAATTCTATAGAAGCAAAAATGAGAAGAAATCCAATCTAAATCAAAAGAATAAAACTATGAAAAAAATAAATCATATTGAGGTTAAAAAGGAAATGGAGAGAATTTAGAAGAAAAAAGAACCTGAGAATAAGGATGACTCAAATGCATTTGCATTTGCATCTGGTACAAATACTTCTAAAAACTAAACCCAACATTAGTTTTAGGGGGAGTAGTGACACATAAATCTTACAAACCCCTGATATAAGTGGTGTCAAGCAATGACATGAGGATATATGATGCAAGGTGCCATTTTGAAGATGTTGAATAATTTTTTGGTAGTAAATGTACAAATCTAGGGAATTATAGAGTATTTTAGGGTTTATAGTGTATTTTACAAAGTGTCTATCAGCTCTTAAAGTTGGAATACATTTAATGAAAAAATTAGGGAAAAATCTGTAAGATATAAAGTGTGAAAATAATTTGAATTAATAACATTGCATAATTGAGAAGAAGCGGAGTGAGCTAAAGAGATTTGAAAGTGATTTAGAGTGTTTGGCATCAAACCCTAGTTTTTGGAAAATCTTGAAAAGGTATTTATTGTTATCTAAACTTTGTGAGTTTTAGTTGAAGAAAAATTTCATAAGCATGTACAAGTAAATTGAGGAAAAGAAATGGAATCTCTGACTATTGTGGAAGTCTCTAAGAGACCTCGGCCTAAATTCAAAAGGTATTCCTAGAAATTCTATGAAATGGACTCTATTGGTGTGTTCTCTCACATTCTGACTAATGTCCTACCCACTGAAGACACTAGATCATATATTCATGGAAAGCTAGAAAAATTTAACCACCAATAATTTGGGGATTTATGGATTGAGGAATTGACAAGAGATAATCAATCTGTAAAACCTGAATATAAAAACTTAGTGCGAAAGAAGCTAGATGTTTGGAATTGATTTCCTAACTTTTCAAATGAGATGGATTCTAAATTTGTTAGGATGGCATTGAGTAGTGTACATGATAAGTTTATGTGGACAACCATAGCTAGATTAATCACCAAGAAGATTATCCATGTCGTAACAAGTCTTTGTGCCACTAGTCCCATACCAGTGTTGAAAGCTATAAAAAATGATGCAATTATGAATCTAACTAAAGCCACATTTTATGGGAGATCTCTGACTACTAAACCCATCACAAACCCAACCATGAGATATGTTATTGTTATGATTGGACAAAAAGTATGCTTTACCAATCGAGGGAATTATGTGTCTACTACAATAATCATGTTGCCTATGAAATGGTAGTGAATGGGAGAGATTATGATTTGTGTGAGTTGCTCTAGCTGCAACTAATGGAGAATTTGATCCTGATTAAGTCAAAGAAACACTCTTTTAATTTTGGTACTTTGGTAGTTTTTCTATTATTCTACTTTATGAGGGAGTTACCAGGAAGGAAAAACATCATATGGGAGCACAAAAGGCCAGTTGCACATCAAATATTTGAACACCTACACATTATTCGAGATCTTAGAGCACAAACTAGTGCTTTGAATACATTCTTTGTAGTATTCCAGAATGATATGCATAAAAGAGAAAGGGTTCCCAAAATCCTAGTAAAGAAGTATGCAAATGACATAACTTTTCTTGTAAGCATACTTGAATGCATCATAAAATAAATTTAACCTAGAACTCTCTAGATAGAACCTATGGGATATGAGATTGATGAAAAAATGGCTAAGAGGTGCATTGAAATGTTGTTAAGAATTCCAAGGGACCTTTGCCTTGACATGGAACGTATGAAAAAAAAAGTTAGTTAAGTGCACTTAGAAACTTCTGCCTTCCATAGAGCAAAAACAACAAGAAATGATGTTGAGGCATTCTTCCAAGGGAATTCATTCTCTAAGGATGATATTGATCAATTAAAAGAAGCTCTTGATGAGAGGAATTCCAGATAAGTTGAACTGTCTTTTGGACCTAGGAAATTTAGAAGAATATCTTCTGCTACTACACCTACTTCTAGTGTTGCTACAACAATGAACATTGGGAAAGAAGAAAGAACCTAGTACTATTGCACCAGTTGATGTAACCACCTCCACCGAACCCAATACCCATGATTTTAAAAGAAAGAACATACCCCTTGGTTCACCATCTACTACTCTCAAAAGAAGAAGAGTAAAGAAAAAGGAAAACATGAAAATAAACCTAAGTGATGATGTACAAGAAGAAATAGATCTTGGCTTGCAAGAAGAGCAACAATTGAAGAGAAATAAAAGGAGTAGTACTAACAATGAAGAAGCAGAAACTATAGTCAATAATGAAGATAAGGAAACCGTTATTAATGCTATCATTCAACATATAGTTATTTGCAATGTGATTATGCAAACTATTCAGAAGAAAGTGACTGATAATATCAAGAAAGTGTTAGTACATGTAGACATGCAAAATTGACATCATGCATCTAATCCAGATTCACTAATTCCATGTCATCCTTAATCATGCTTTTATCATCATTTTCCTCTTTAATTAAATAAATCATCTTTTGTTTAATTAAATCCTAAGTCATCATTCTTAAATTAAACAAATCAATTTTTATTTAATTTATCTCCTAAAGTTTCTTCATTTAATTAAATCAAATGTATTTAATTAAATTACTAATTTCCATTATTTCCTCCCATTTGATTTGAATAAATCCAAAAATCTAATTCAAATATCATGTCAACTAATCTCTATCTAAAGTTAATTAAATCCTGATTAACTTCTAACAGATTAACTTCTAACACTAATCCTCTTTTCTCTAGCTTTTGCAACTTGCATAATAAATCAATTTATTTGATTTATTATTTCATCTAATTTCATTAAAAAAGGGCATCAAGATGGAATATTCTTCAAATTTTAATTTTCCCTCCCACATGTCTTGTCCTCCAACATAGCATTAACTCCTCTTACATTGTCTCTTACATGTCTCCCACTTGAAATTTAATACTCTTTCTTCTCCCTCCAACAAGCCATCTTTTGAATTTCAAATCTCCCCCTCTTTGGCACATTGACTAAGATGTGCACATGCTTCATCCTATCACATCTTGAAAAATGGAATCTTTTCATTAACTCATTTTTAATCCCACATCCTCCATGTTTTGCATTCTTCCATCCTTCTTGGTTATAAATAGAGGCCTCCTCTATTGTATTACTCCTCCACAACTCCACAATTTGTTCATCATGTCATCCACAAGCTTATCAAGGATTGGGAAAGGGCTTCTTTCCACATTAAAGAAGCACCAATACACTATGGGTTAGGGTTTGATCATGTTTTCATGGGCTTTCATTTAGTTGTTTTTGTTCTATTTATTTTTCATATTTTAGCATGGTTAAGTATTTCATAGGGATGCTCTATTTGATTTGTTTAATTTGACTAACAATGTTAATAGTTGTTTGTTTTGAGCATTGGCAGATTTAGCATCCACTATACATAGAAGGAAAGAAGATATAAATGTTGATGAAAAGATGAAAAATGATGCCTTGATTTCTTATAGATCCTCTTTATCTAAACAAAAGGTTGCTAATCTATTAAAAGAATGTTTTGCATTGTTTAGATTCAAACAGAGCGTTAATATTCTTAGGACTAAGGAGAGAGATAGCATAGAAAGAGTAAGACAAGAAAATTTAGACACAATAAAAAATTTGGCAAGGAATTATGGGACAAGAACCAGTTCTTCATCCCATACAACTCAAGCACATGAACATGCTAATATCATAGAGGTAATGTGCCATCCAATTTTGGAGAGTGTTGGTGAAATACATGATGTTTTAGAGACACCTGTCCCTCTGAATGCTACAGAGGAGACAATAAGCAAAGAGACTAAAGATCAACATAGAGATGATACCGGTGATGAACCTAAAAAACATCATTAATCAACAAAAAATAATGGCGAGAAAGATAAAGATGAAGATGAAGGAAGCAAGAATAAAAGGAACAATGATAATAAGGATAATGAGGATAAGGAAGAGAAAGAAAAAAAAAGATAAATCTTCTAGAAATACTTTGAATAAGGAAAAGAAGAGGAAAAAGAAGAAAAAAAGGAAGGGGAAGACAAGAAAGCTACTCAGTCTATAAGAATTGAAGAAGAAAACCCCAAGGCTACTGAACCATCAAATCCAATAGGAAAATCATTTGGAATCACTCTCAAAGGTCATCTAACAAGGAGAAAAATACTTTAACCTATGCTACCACTAGAGTTAATTAAGCTACCATCACATCTGAGCTATGTAGAATTGACTAAGATTGTGCCAAGTGAGAAAATAAAGATTTGTGGCACTTTTCTCAACTCTGTTACGTAGGAAACTGCTAAAACTCATCAGAAAGGAAATGAATTGATAAATGAAGCTATTAGATCTTTACAAGAGACAATCGCTGGTGTCACCACGGATGATTCCCTAGCACCAATTAAGAAACTGAAGTGTGTAGTTGATTCTATCAAGTAATATACCTCTAATCTTAAGGTATAGACTGTGAAAGAGGTAGAGTCAAGTCTTATAGAGAAAAGGTTATTGATCCTAGAAGATAAGTGTGCAATTGTGCATGCCAGAGTATTAAAATTTTTGATAGAGGTAAGGGAATGTGATGAGGAAGCTTAGTTATTATTTGTATACTACATGCACAGTGGTTTGATGCCACTCGAGGGATTAAAGACTTAATGGACTCAATAGAGTCTCAACTTGTTGTTGCCTCTAGAAACTACAAGATTGTAGATGATAGAAACTACAATGGTTGTACTTCTTTTGCAGACCTTCAAAATAAGTTGTTCATTTTACAAAGGAAAAAAGAAGATGCAATAAGGTGATTTGGATAGCTTGGAGATTTATTAATGTCTAGACACATTCTCATATCAAGTGCCTTGGTAGATGCAAAAAAAATAGAGAAGATGAACATCATTTCTTCCACTCCAAAAGAAGGAGAAGAATGTTTAGTGGAACTGGAATCACTACATAAATCTCTTACTAGAGAAAAAGGGATTTGGGATGATAGCAAACCAGCTTGGGAAGCAATTCTCAAGGAATTACAAGGTGCCCTTATCTCTTGATTATTTATGTTTTCCCCACCCTTTGTCCTTGATGTCAAAGGGGGAGAGGGTTCTATGTGAAGAATGTTTAGTGTAAATAATTTTTTTGGTTTGTTAAAAAATAGTTTTATAGTTTTGTGATCTTGTAATGTGAAAGGGGGAGTTGAATAAACTTTGATGTCACACAATCTTGGTTTTGAAGTAAGCTATATTTTTGGTACATGTTTCCATCAATGAAAAATGGGGAGATTGTTGGAAGAATGAAGAAGGAGACCTCTGTTTGGTTGCCTTTGTTGTCATTGATGCCAACAATGTTTGGTGATTGATTATCTACCCATTCGGTAAACTATCTATGTGCTACATTGATCTAGTAATTTGATCTAGAATCAATCTAAAGTAAATATTAGCTAATATGATTTTTATATGTTTCTCAAGGGTCTTAGATGCAATTTTGGTTAGTAATTCAACAATTTTGGTTAAATAAGTTAAAAGTTATAAATGTTAGAAGTTTGGCTTACAATTTTTGGTATGATTTTACTTTGGCCGACTTGTTCATGTGGTGCATGCTAACATAAAGGTTTAAAGTGTTCCTTTTTAGGTCCGGTCTAACCTAAATCATGTCTTACTTATTTTGTTTTGAATGCCAAAGAAGTTTTTGTTTTGATGTCGACAATATATTTTGAGTTGAGTATGCTTACATCTAACAAGGTTGACCTAATTGATGTATGAATATGTAACCATCTATATATATGGAACATCCATGTGTTGTTCATAGAGATATAAGCATTGATAGTTTGAATCATGTGATCGAGTAATATTGTCTGAAGTTGTTGATAGGTGTTGGTAGCTACTATATACCTGCAAACCAATGCAAGTTTTTTTGTTTTCCATAGCTTAATTGGAATTGTACTCAACACACAAAAGGTGCATTCTATCAGTTCATATTTTTGTAGTGAGCCACACTCTTTTGTAATCATTTTTATGTTGTGCACCTTTCAAGGATAGTGTTTCCTAGAAGTGTGCCCTATAATATCTTCTGACCAATTATAATATATTTTTATCTAATCCTCATCGTGGTTTGTCCCAATGTGGGTTTTCCACATAATAATCTTGGTGTTCATGTGTCATGTGATGTTATGATTTCTCTCATGTTCCCATTTACAATTGTGATAAGATATTTTTTAATTATTGAATGGTTAGTAGTTAAATGGTTTAGTGGAATACTAATTCACCCCCTTCTAGGTGTTCAACATAATCCACCATTGGTATACTTTTTTTCATTAACACTTCTTACCCAATCAACATCTATAAAAGTTGCTAGAGTAAAACCATCACCTCTAGGATACCATAGACCATTAACAATAGTATTCTTTAAATATATGAAATTCTCTTTATAGCCTTTCCATGTGTTTCTTTAGGTGTTGCCTAAAATATTGTAACCACACATACTACTTGCATAATGTTAGTTCTAGATCCAATCATTGACCTATACAGAGTCTAATTTGCTTTAGGTGACTCATCATCCTTTCTTAGCTTACATCTTGTCACCATTGGTGTACTAACTAGCTTGTAGTATTCCATATTAAACTTCTTCAACATCTCCTTGACATACTTGGTTTGTGCTATGAAAACAACCTTATCAAATTGGGAATTTGTAAACCAAGAAAAAATGATAATTCACCAACCATAGACATCTCAAATTCATTTTTCATCTCTTCTACAAACTCCTTACATATATTGTCATTACTACCACCAAAAATAATATCAAATTAGACAACAACAATTGATTGATACTCACCTTCTATCTTGATGTAAATATTACTATTTCCAATCCCTCTTTTGAATCCTTGCTACTATAGGTACTTTCCCAATCTAGAATACCAAGCCCTAGGGGCTTTCTTGAGTCCACACAATGGATTTTTCAATTTTTAGACATTATCCTCATTCTTAGAAATTTGAAGTCCTTCAAGTTGCTCAATATTCACTCAATATTTCCACTGAGAAATGTTTGTCCTTGATATCTATATGATATAATTTGAAACTCTTATAGATTGAATATGCCAAGAACATCCTTATTGCTTCCAATATGGACATCGGAGAAAAAAATTCTTCAAAATCAATGCCTTCTACCTAAAATTATCCTTCGTGGACTAGTCTTTGCTTGTTTCTCATTACCTTCTCATCTTAATTAATTTGGTTTCTGAATACCCACTTAGTGCCGATAACATTCTTATCCTTAGGTCATGGAACAAATCCCTAGTTTCATTCTTTTCAATTTGATTTAATTCTTATTTCATTACATTAATCCAATTCTCATCTTTGCTAGCCTCTACAAAATTCTTAGACTCAATTTTGGATAGTAGAGAAACATGTAATTTTTCATTCATCCCTACTAAAACTTCTTTTGGTTAGGACTCCATTATCATTATCTCCAAGAATTTGACTCTCAGAATGATCCCTCTAGACATATCTTGTCAAAGTTTTGTAAGTTGATCTTTTAGGCTCACTAGCTTTATCTTCTTCACTGATGAAGTAAGATCCATCTTAATCACTATCATCATCATTTGATGCAAAATTATAATGAAGTGTCTCATAAAATTTTACATTAACACTTTTTGTATAATATTATTCAATCTTTTAT
This sequence comes from Sequoia sempervirens, assembly GCA_007258455.2. NCBI lineage: Eukaryota > Viridiplantae > Streptophyta > Pinopsida > Cupressales > Cupressaceae > Sequoia > Sequoia sempervirens. The sequence continues at coordinate 7,997 of VDFB02364566.1, read as the reverse complement.
TATAGCATCTATATGCCTTGTTGAATAAACAAGAAATATACCTTCATCTAATCTTGAGTCAAATTTTCCCAAGCTATCTATATCTCTTCTAATGTAGCATTTACTTCCAAATATTCTAAAATGATTGACTAATTTTGGTCTACCTTTCCATTGCTCATAAGGTATATTAGTGTTATTCACCCTTATCTATCATCTATTAGAAATTTAGATTATGGTATTAACAACTTCTCTCCAATATATGTCACTAAACTTAGCTTGATTCAACATTTTCTGAGCCATCTCCAGAACTATTATATTCTTTCTTTTAGCCACTCTATTTTGCAAATGATTCATTGAGGCAGAGTATTGTCTCCTGATTCCATATTTATCACACAATTCTTCAAACTCAATAGAATTAAATTTGTTACCTCTATCAAACCTTAGAAACTTGATTGTACAAACAATATCATTTTCTACAATAACTTTAAATATCTTGAGCTTCTCAAAAGCATCAGTTTACTCTTTCAAGAAAGTAACCCCTGACATCCTAGAAAAATCATCAATGAGCACCATAAAGTACCTATCAAGTTGTAGGCTCTTTGTCCTCATCAATCCACACAATTTTGTATGGATTAACTCAAATGGATTTGTAGTGGAATACCCCTTTGTTAGAAATCTTACAATTATTAATTTTCCTTCTTGAAACTCCTTGCAAAGAGTGCATGGAGGCTTTGCAATTTTAGGCATATTTCTAACAACTTTTTTAGAACTAATCTTCACAAGATGATCAAAATTTATGTGACCCATCATTTTATACCATAATCAAATTTCATCTTTCTATTCCAAGAGGCATTTATTTCTTTTGATCTCATTGAGGTTGTACACATTAATTTCTATTCTACTTCCTTCTAAAACAAGCTTATTAGTGCTTTCTTCTTTGATTTCATATCCTTATGCATTCGAATGAAATATTGTAGCCTTTGTCACATATCTGACTTATACTTTGTAAATTATGCTTTAGAAATTCAACATATAAGATATCATATGTCTTAGTTTCTCCATTATCAAGAATCAATGTAGCTTTTCTAGATATCTTAGTAACATAATTATCACCAAGACTTATTGATCCACCATTCCATTTTTTTAGACATATAAACTTGGGCTCTAGGAAAATTCACTACCAACAATTCATTGCAAAAAAAATTCACCTCCAACAATTCATCACCAAAAATTCATCTCCATGACAAATTCATCTCATGGAAAATTCACCGCTAACAATTCACTAGCAATTCATGGTGGTGATTTTTCCATGAGATGAATTTGTTATGGAAATTATGAATTGTTGGAGGTGAATTGTTTGGTGGTAAATTGTTGGTAGTGAATTTTCTTGAAGCCATAAACTTGATTTTATCTTTGATCATGTGGCTAGAACATCCATTGTCGATGGTCCATGAATTTTTCTCATTCTATGCATGAAATGCAGTCCTTGCAATCATTGATTTTTTAGTTTTTTGATCTATTTTGTTCATTTTCCACACCTTATCAAACTCCTTTTCCAATTTACAAAGATATCTTCCTTCCCATCTTGTTTAATATGATTCAAAAAAGTACTTCTATAATGTCTTGCAATATTTACACAAATTATTGCACTTGTAACATAAGAAATTGAAGTCAAATAGAGGTGAAAATACACTTTTTCTTACAAAATTATTCTTTCATGTAGGAAAGGTCTTCTACAATATACTACCTTATGACCAAATAAATTATAAATAAAATAGTAATACAAAAAAGGAATAATTGAACCTAGTATTTTATGCTAGTCTTTCTACATTCATTTTTCTAAATCTCCTCTTTAGTTGGGCATGAAAGAAATAATATTCTTCATTTTTGAGTTCTTTAATATCCTTAGATTCATTAATATTTGAAAAAATAGAGGCATTATCATCATTATCCTTTGTAGGTTTCTTCATGGGGTGTTTAGTAGTCTTTATTACATGAAATTCATCAAATCCAATATTTTTGATGTGGGATGTGTTGATCCCTAAAACCGATGCTTAAAGAAAACAATGTCCTATGGTAAGTTCTGATAATGGGGGACAAGGATGCGCTCTACAAAACAACCTTCGGGATTTTATAATCTTTCTCTTTGTTGTGTTTTAGGGAAAGGGGAGAAAGAGGAGAACATGAAAGTAAACTAAACTAAGGCGATCTTCCAAGATTTTACAACATTTCAAACATGATACAGTATAATAAAATCTTATTTAGACTACTTATACAGTAATTTTAAAGAGTATTAAACATGATTCAAAGAATTGCATATGTTCTTATAACTAAAAATGTAAAAGCTAAAAATAATAATGAATAATTGATAACACTTATGATAGACACAAAGTATGAATTCTAGTAGATAGATAGAGACAAGCATATAGTAGAGATATATAAGGCATAATTCTATATATTTGGTTTGTTCTTTGCAAAACATACAAAGTTTTATTGTGTTACAATACTTTCCAAACCCTAAAAATAAAGAGAAATGATGCATAAATGAAAAAAATAAAAGATTCTTACATCACGCCTCCCATGAGAGTTGACATCATGTGGTCATTGTAACTTCACGAGTGGGAAATCATAGCTTCCTTGCTTCATGGTGATAGTGCCATATGGAATTCCCACCACTTCCATCTCAACCACTCTAGTGAATTGTATGAAGACCTTCCTTGTTGCTTGCATTCCTTGCATTAACACATGGCATCACCTGTTAACCCCCATGGCCGACCTTGGGCCAATGGAACAACTTTAATCAATTATCAAACACAAACATCTTTGAACTTGCACCCATTCAACATATGGCACCTTAAAAAAATGAGCATGAATAATAGTGGCTACATAATGTTATAACAAGTGTGACGATTAGAGTCACCACATGGAACTTCTTTGTAATGCTCTAGGAATAGTCGCTATCAACTTGGTGAGAATGTGCATGGTACAACATATGTCATTCTTTATTCATGGGATTGGACCTCTGAAAAAGCAAGCTCGTGGGTCCAGAAATAAGAGTGAAGCCTTATAAAAATTTAATAACTTTTTGGAGGCTACAATAGATATAATCTACAACTTTAGTGACTCCTTGGGGACATCCACCCATGGAGGTAAAAAACCCAAAACTCTAGTTTTGTAAATCAAAGCATGAAAAACAATAAGAGAAAGACTAAAATCACAATTTTGAGAGAGAAGACCTAAATGGGGCCAATCTACTTTTGATGGATACTCCCTTTGTTGTAAGGCTTTAAAATCCTTGTCTAAGTTAATCATATCCTTGAAAGGGAGATTGCTTATCATTTCCAATGCAACTTGCATGTGAAAACTAAACTGAGCCAAGGGATGCAAAATTCCTTCTATCTTTGAGGCACTCGATGGTGAACTCAAAGCCTAAAAAATAGATGGGTCCTATAGGTTATCTTTCAGAAGCTTCATTATTTGATCCTTGGGGAAAACTGACTTGTCTAGAAGGAAGAAATAAGGAAGAAATGAATGAACCAATTGATAAATAAGCCCCTTCATTTGTTTGACCTTTTGGTTCAGAGTCTCAAGACATGCCATGCTTTTAAGAGTTTCTTTTTTGGATTTAATAAATTCATTTGGCCTCCTGGTAGCCTATCTACGGTCATTGATCCCTACCACTACCAAGGTCTTATTGTCTACAACATATATTTTCTTAATCAACAATTTTGATTCTATGACCTTAGGCATAATAGCTAATAAAATTTTCTTATGTGCACCATCTACATCTACACTCAGCTTCTGAGCATCAGCTATAAATTTCAGCGTGGGTTAGAAGGAAGTTGTGATACTCTTTACTTTTTCCCAATATGAAGAATTGAGTTGGTAGAGCAAAGGGAGGATACTTGGTTGTTGCGTAGAACTGGATAGTGCACCCTATAGTTGTTGTATTTGTTTCTCCCTATTCTCATTCTCCTATTGGAGTCTCTTTATTTCATTCATAGAACTAAAAAGGTCTTGTTGTAATTGCACCAATTTTTGGTCTTTTCTCTATAGTTCAAAATCAAATAGCTTTTTTTTTCTCTCGATCTCTAAGTGGGATTGTATCTCTACCCTTTCTTTTTTGGAACTTGATATCCTTCTCTTATACCTCCTACTAAATGTGTAGTTGTATACTTGATGGGTCTAAGAGATCCTATTAAATATTTGATAGCTCATTCATTCTCTCATTCAATTGATTCTTAGCTACCACCCTTTTCTTCTTCTCCACCTCAACTTGAGCCCAAGCATTTTCCAATTCCTTCTATAGATTAGCTTCTAAAATTTTCCTATCTTGTTATAATTTTTGCTACAAATTAGTGGCACCAGAAAGGTTTATCCACAACTGAGTGAGTTCCTTCTTCCTCCTACCTTGCGTCCACATCCTTTTCCCTTCTATTTTCTTTCAAACCTCTTGTTCACTCTTTCTTCTATCTTTAATGCTATTTGATAAGCATCTTTCATCATCACAACTATGAAATCATCACAACTATGAAATTCTATGAAATTCTTTAATATATTCTTTAACAATCTTACTTCCTTATTTCAGACCTTGCATCCTCTTGAGAAAATCCAACTCATACTCTACAAGAATAAATTGTCTTTTTAATTTATCCACCATTTTGTCCCATTTGGCAATTTTATCTTTCCCTCTTCTTCCTCTTTCTAATTAGACCTCTCTACCATATTGAACCATGTCCTTTCAACTATGTCTTGGAAAATATCACTTTATTAGGTTCTTCTATCTCTTCAAATTAAATACTCTTCCAACTCATTAAGACAATCCACCAATTCCTCTAGATCTAGACTTCTACTAAACATAGGCACATTCATGTTTTTAGTTGCTTTCCCATTTTTTTTAAAGCTTTTAGCAATGGGTCATTTGCAATTTTCGCAATCTCCTCTCTTTGCTCAGTATCCAAACTAGCATTATCTGTGCTTTCACCTTCATTGTCACTCCCTGGGTCTCTCATCCTTGCAAATCATCTCCTTATCTCATTTTGCAGTGTGTCAACCTACCTTCTCAAAGCTCTAAAATCATTATATCTTACAAAATTATCTCCTCTTCCTCTTCCTCTACCTCTACCACAATGGGCTCCTATCGTGCATGATTTTTTCTTTAATACCCACACGCTAAATCCTAGTACAACTACCTCTCTTTGACAATTTGTTACACACTAAAGATCTTTCTACTTTGATACCACTAATGAAGGTTACTGCCCTTTCAAAACTCTAATTCGAAACTACAACAAGAAACACCAAAAAATAATGCAAGAGAGAACCATTCTTTTTTATTATAATAACAAAAAATAACATTACATTGCTATATTCACCCTCATATGAGCCTTCTTGACTTCATACTCTACCAATCTTCAAATTAGAGCTAGATCTCCTTCAAACTTCATGCCTTCACATGAGAAATCAACTCCATCCTTCATCACTATTATCCCCACCTTGGTCCAATGTGGTTTTTTGTTTTTTGAACCTCCACAACCTAGGTTTTCTACCTCCTCATTCCATGTGCTTTTTATTTTCTTCATGTCAACATAATCTACATTAAAGTTAGTCTTCTTCACTTGCCATTGGACCACCATCCACTTCCCTGCAACATTAACATCACTAGGACGGTTACACCATTTTTGCACCATCGTCTCATGCAACTGTTAGCATAGAAGATTTGTGCCATGATCGAGCATTACAACTTAGATGCCACATTCATATATATTTACTGAACTAAACCCTAAATCTATCATGGTTCAAAATAATGATGTGAATCTATCAATCACCCCATGTCATGTGTCAATATACCACAAACCCAAGCCATTCAAACCAATTCAAAATTCATTTTGGTGAAGTGGTGGAAGTCAAACTTATTGGGAGTTGGGAGTCACCCTTAACTCATACTCCATACCTTATACACCATGAAGAATTCAAGGAACAAGCTTGAATAGCAAAGTCTAAATCCTTCTAACCCATCGTGGGTGTTCAGAGTTCCTTTGTACCCTTTACTACTTAACAATTAAGTTAAAGCCTAAGTCATAACCTCAATTCCTGATGTCCACCCACTTAGCAAAGAGTAAGACAAAATCTCAAAGTTCGAAGTTCAATAAGACCATGCAGAAAAAAATGACTAAGTCCAACTTCTCTAGCAAGTGATAAGAGACAATTTTGAGGCCCGAAGCCTGAACTTCTAGAAATATTCTTACTTAGCAGCTCAAATCAACTAGCCCTTATTCAAAAGAAACATCACCTTTTTTTTTGGTTGATGCAAGATTGCTCATACACCTTGGATGCTCCTACATCAATCTTCCAATAGAAAATAATCAATATATTTTATTCCTCCCAGTTGATTAGAGTGTTAAAAATGAAAATTTGACTATAATTTGCTATAGCATATTTATGTGCAATCTATTTAGATGTACAAGAAAAATATACATGAGGTCTTTCTAAATCCACAATGCAAGGATCTAAGTATGAGCATCACCAAATCTATAGAAGATGGTTTAAATTTAATGTTCATAATTGGCATCTTCGCAGGATGGGGCTCACTAATTTGTGCCACATGGGTTGATTTTACTATTTTCATTAGATCTCAATTAGAAGATCAGTTTAATTATGATTATAGGGTGGTAAATAGTTCCTCTTAAACTATGGATGTTGGAGCATCAATAATTAGTCAGTGGAAGACAAGTGCCTTCCCTTAAACAATGAGCACTTATCCAAGGGGCACATAAGGTTTCCCTTTTGATATGGATGAATGAGTATCAAATTAACAATAATTGGGCCTATGAAAACACAAGTGATCCATGTTAGACTATGAGGGAAAGAAAATTGACTATACATATTATCACACATATGAGGGATTTATAGATATCAACAACATGCATTTCCTTAAGCCAATGCATCTAGGGTTTCATGCATTCATGGAATAACTTTTGATTCTAAATTATTATTAAATTAATTGAGCATTTCATGGCTATAATTCTATTTCATTCAGCAGTATTAATTTTTTTATAGTCAATGAAATAATTAAAGTATGTTCATGCTCTAAAATTCTTCATTTTATAGATTTTAGAATTCTAAAGACATGTATGATTTTGGTTATAGATTTAGCAGAAAAATAATATCACACCTTCTCTAGAACCAATACTACTTGAATAAATCTAGGTGGTAGATTACTCATGTTAGAGGAAGAGAAATGTCCCCCACAGTAGCTAAATTGGGTTGTCTCAAGTTTGAAATTTTTTTGGAATTGTCAGCAAGAGTATAGTCTATGCTTCTCATACACTGATCATGATTTTCTTAGATTCTTTAAAAAGGGTGTTACTTTTATTGAGAACATAAATAGGGCACAATTTTTTTTGGGGATTTATTATTAGAGGCTTGTAAATAAATGGTTGTTTAGAGCAATGTTTTCTCTTATTTGTAGGGGGTTTCCTAGATTTGGTTAAAGAGGGAAGTCCTAAGCACATATTATTGTTATTATTAGCTTTAAGACCTACTCACAAACATTGGCTAAAGTAGGTTCATACACAAAACTCATAATGATATTAAGCACATATAATTTATCTATAAAATAGGCCATCAAAGGCAGTAAAAAAAGGATGACTAAAATCTCATCCACGTACATGTCATTGAAGCACAATGCTACCATGTTAGAAATCATCCACTACAAAAAAATGTCAAAATGAGGTTATTGCAAAAAAAAATTCCATGAAAGTGCATAAAAAGTTAAAAGCTAGAATACAACACAGATGTTGAAGCCAAGCCATGCATTGTGATTATTCCCTAACCCTAGCATTTAAGGAGTTTTTTGGAGAAATCAACAACCTAGGTAAGGTGTAATATGTAGATACGTGTAGATTCTCTACACTATCCCAAGTGGATGAAAAATATCTGAATTTTCATCATTCATGAGAGCAAGTATATTACCAATTCTATATATTAAATATGATTATATATACATCAATTATTTAATT
>VDFB02364564.1:0-22545 GCA_007258455.2 Sequoia sempervirens | reverse complement strand
AATCTAAATTTGGTATGCTTCCATAATTTTTAACTCATTACTTTTGAGTGTCAAATCTTGTTGGAGCTCCTAAATTGTGGCCTTGGAATCGTTAATTTGGCAATGGTCAACTTCAACATGTGTTGAAAATTTACAAATATGTGTGTATTTTTTATTCATAGAGGTAGAAGTTACATACTCCTAACCCAACGATACCTCACTAGGCTAGTACTGGTACCTTGTTGCTTATATTTTTGCCTCATGCTTTTCATGTGATTTGATGGTGATTATGGAATTAGATTTGGTAATCCTTCATTTCTTCATTAGTCATTTTATGATCCCCTTCCCATTATATGCTTTCTTCATAGAGGCATGATGTTGAACAATGACTATGGTCTTTATGTTGTAACAATTGGTAGAATTGTACTGTCTACAAGGATCCCATTGTATAACGTATGCTACCTCAATGCAGTTCTTATTCATTACATACAAAATTTGTGATGATTGAAACACTTTTTTATTAGCCAGATAAAATGCTTAGCAATGACAGTGATATTATTGAAGGAAAAAAATAAGATATTCACCCAACTAAAGAAAGAGGATTGTGATAGTTGTTGATGCACTTTGATTATGTGGTACACCCATTTATCCATCATCACCTCATACTCCATATTATCTTGCCTACTAGTAGGCTTCAAATAATAAAACTCAAAAAATATGATGGCATGTTTGATCCTTTATGGATAAACATCAATACTAATGTACCAATGTTGCTAAAACAAGGTAAAATACTAAAAATATATAGCCCTTCAAAGAGTACACAATTTTTTTTAATACAACATTGGATTAACCATTATGAAGTTGTGATGATCGAAACTCTTTTTTATTAGCTAGATAAAATGCTTAGCAATGACAGTGACATGCTTGAAGGAAAAAATCAAGATATTCACCCAACTAAAGAAAGAGGATGTGATAGTTGTTGATGCACTTTGATTATGTGGTACACCCATTTATCCATCATCACCTTAGACTCCATAATAGCTTTCCTACTATCAAGTTTCAAATAATAAGGCTCAAAAAACATGATGGAATTTTTTCTCCCTTATGGATAAACATCCCTAATAAGGTACTAATATTGTAAAACAAGGTGAACTACTACAAATTTTAGTCTTTAAAAGAGTATACAAATATTTTTCAGTACAACATTGGATTAATCATTATGAGATTATGTGTAAGTGTAAATCAATAAACCATGCTAATTCATTGCATAACATCAAATGTGTGTGGAGATAAATCCTCTCACAAAAAAATCTACCATTAAAGAGGGGCTCAAGTATGTGTTAATCTTCAATGAACAAGAGTATATAAATACTAGACTTATCTCTTCAATCCAATAGCATTCCAACAACACTTGTGAACCTACAAATAACCATAAATAGTTCCTAAATCATGAACCACCCAAACTATTGTATGGAATAAACTCAAAATCCTTATGTGCTCAATCAATGCATCCATGAATAGAAAAAAAATGCATGAATCATATTTGACCAATAACTCTTGATGGCTCACATTTCCAAGTGTAGCACTCCATTATGGAGGTCACAACTCATGTGGTAGCTCATCCATTATGTAGAGATCTTTCACTTCCAATTTTAGTGCCTACAAGTGGGAGGGTGTTATAGACAAGTTCTAATTGATTTGTAACCACCGCCTTTGTGCTTCACTTCATGAATTCTATTAAAACTAATATCCAAGTCAAATGAAGAATAATTAAATAATATTATCTTAGATCCATTTAACCTCTCTAGGATATTTAGATATTTAGAATTGCAATTAAATATCACACTATCCTAACATTATCCCACTCAATATTATACATTGCAATGACATCCATAGGGAACATAAAATAAATCAAGTATAAAAATTAAAACATATGGCCTCCCAACACTAAGGGAACTTGTAACATTATCTCAAGTGTTAACCTTTTTGCAATACAAATTTACCATTCTCTAACATATTTTTTGAAAAATCTATATTGTATATCAGCATATTTAGTATGATCATGATACATGGGATTCCTATTTAAACAAACAGCACTCCAACAATCACAACCAATTTGAACCACATTGCAATCAAAACCAACTTCAAAGCATAATCCATGTAATCATACTACCTCTTTACATGCATGTGTATTAGCCATATACACTAATTTTATGATGGACCATGAAAATATGGCTTTCCTTTTACTCATCCAACTAATTGCACTACCAAAAAAAGATAACATGTAGCCACTAGTGGACCTTAGACTATTGAAGTCACTTACCCAATCCACATCAACAAAGCCATGTATGTCAAATGTTTTAACCACATCATTATCATTGTGATATTGCAAACAATAATTAGAATTCCATTGCAAATATATGAACACTCTCTTAACATAAGTATAATGCTCATTACCACATTTAGACAAACCTACCCAAAGCTTCCACTACTTAGGCAATATTTGGTCAATTGCAAATCATTGAATACATCAAGATACCAATAGCACTAGCACAAGGCATATTAAAAGTATCCTCAAAATCATCTTTCATTTTATGACTCATATCTAAAGAAATCTTAAGTAGTACCAATAGGAAATGGAATACTCATAGGTTAGCAATCATGCATATCAAACCACTATAAAATTGTATCAACATACTTACTCTAACTTAGCCAAAGATTCATGTGTGCTTGGTCCCTTTTGATATCCATTATAATAATTTATTTTGTAGCACCAAAATCCTTCATATCAAATGTGCCAAAAAGTGGAGTTTTGGTCTCCCTAATCATCCCCTTGTTGTTATGAATAAATATCATATCACCCACATATAATATAATGATTAGAACCTAATAATTGATCATTTTTAGATATATTTATAGTGATCTTCTTCACTCCTAATGAAACCTAAATACAATCCAAAAGTATCAAAAAAATATACGACATGAAAGAGACTATTTCAAACCATACAAATAACATTTAAACTTGCAAACCAAATGTTTTTTCCCATTCACAATAAAACCATCAAGTTGTCACATATAAATCTCCTCTTCAAGATCCCCATGCAAGAAAAAAAAATTGACATGCATTTTTTAATCTCAAAAATCATAAGCAACAAAAATAGATAAAAATAATCTATTAGAAGATAGCTTAGAAACAAGAGAGAAATTAAATTAACTCCCTCTCTCTATGAGTATCCCTTATCCACCAATCTAGCCTTCTACCACTCTAACTGTCCATTTTCTTTGATCTTTTTTTACTTGCAATCAATGTGATTGATTTCCTTGGTCAAACTAACAAGATCCCAAGTGTCGCATCTATTTAAGGTCATTATCTCTTCTTCCATAGTCTACATCCAAGATTCATTTTCATCTAAAGATAAAACCACCCTAAAAAATATTGATTCATCATTGGTACATAACAAAGCAAATACACAACAAAAATTTAGCAAGCTATAAGTGCAACTAGGTTCTATTTTGTGTGGATTATCTCAAGGTAGTAATGGGATCTACACTTTCTTTTGTATGCTTATCATATTCATCCTTCTCATAAATCTCATTTATACCTTCTTCTTCCTCTCCATCCTCGAATTCATTATTTTATTCTTAAACATGTGCATCTTCTTTCTTTTTGATCTTGGTCCTCCAAATTTATAGTTTTCTTTCCTTTATTTATTTGGTTGTATAGGATCTCAAAATTCTATGAGCTCCCTAAAAATCACATCTCTAGAATAGATCAATCTTTAAGTGGATTTGAAATCTTACAACCTTTTACATTCTCACCATAACCAACAAAAATGCATTTTTGTGCTTTGGATCTAGTTTAAATCACTTTTCATTAGGCACTGATGAATGTAAGCCTCACAACCAAACCATTAAATGTGAAACATAAGGTTTATTAACAATCAACACTTTATAAAGAGTTTTGTTGATAAGAACTGGACAAGGAGATCTATTTACTAAGTAACAAGCAATACTCACAATCTTTTCTGAAAAATACTAATTTAGCTTTGTACCACTCAACATACTTCTAGCTATTTCCATCAAGGTTTGGTTCATCCTCTTTGCAAACCCATTTTTTTGCGGTGTGTAGGGGATTTCCTTTTGTCAAGAAATACCTACAAAAATCATCAAATCCTCTAAAACAACATTCACCACCATTGTCAAATCTGAACACCATTGTCAAATCTGAACACCTTTAATTTATTATTTAATTGTTTCTCAACTAAACTCCTTAGACAAGGAGAAACATTTAGATTTATAATGTATCAAATAAATCCAGGTATACTTAGAGGCAACATCAATGAATGTACCATAACAACAAGCTTTTCCCATATAACCCACATCCACTAGACGAAACATATCTAAACGAACTTGATTTTTAATAAAAAAAAATTATAACTTCCAAAAAAATAAAGATTTTTCTTACCAAACACAATGTTCATAGAAATAAAATTTACCATTAGATTAATTAAGAAAATTGACATCCATATTTTTATTAATCATGTTTTGAAGATTTTTTTCACCAATGTGACCCAAACATTGGTGCCACAACGTACATGTATTTTTTAAGCTGCTAGTTAAAAAATATGGAGGCATTCAACCTAAACAAAGTCCCAACATGAAATCCTTTAGTAACCACCAAATTTCCTCTAACCAACCTACAACCAAACTTGTCAAATGTCACATATAATCCAAAATCATTCAACTTGGATACAAAAATTAAATTTATCACAAGACCTAAAATATGCAAAAAATGAGTAATTATTTTTACTCTCATCACTAAAACATAAATGTAATCACGGACAACAATATGATGTAGTCATCTAATCCAGGTTAAGCTGGACAGGTTTCTTGTTTCCTCCAACTAGAACATTTTGCAGAATCTCACTCTTATTGCTTTCCCTAGAACAAGCTTTGATCATAGTGCTCTCCTCCTTGAGAGGGAAGATAAAATGGTTAGAGGACCCTTTCCTTTTAGATATGAAATTATGTGGTCTCTTCATCCAGACTTCAAATCCTTGGTCAAAGAGTGGTGGAAGGCTCCTTGTGATGGTACTCCCATGTATAGATTAGCTCAGAAGCTAGAAAAGGCAAAAGAGAATGTTAAGGGTTGGAACAAGTATTTGTTTGGGAATATTTTTACCACAAAAAAATATTTAAGCTTAAAACTAAAGGAGATTCAAGATCTGATGGAGTTTGGAATAATGGATGATGAGACCTGTAATCAAGAAAGGGATCTTAAATCTCAATGGTATAAAATAAATAAAAAGGAAGAAAATTTATGGAAACAAAAATCAAGAATCCAATGGTTGAGGGAAGGGGACAGGAATACAAAGTTTTTCCACCAATCCACCTTAAAACACAGAGGTAGAAACATGATTAAATATTTTTAGTTACCTCTAATGGGACAAGAATTGATAAGGAGGAGGACATTTCTAAGGAGGTTGTTTCCTTTTTCTTAAATTTTCATGGATTACCAATGGTTGATAATTTTGAGTTGGATGAATCTCTGCAGGTGATTCCTAATGTTAACACAAAACAAGATTTAAAAGAGATGTCTAAAGTTGTTTCTATAAGTGAAGTTAAGGAGGTTGTTTTCTCCTTTGGTGTTTTTAAAGTGCCAGGGCCGGATGGCTTTCCTCCAAGTTTTTTCTAGGTTTATTGGGACATTATCTCTTTTGACCTATTCAATGTGATCTGGTATTTCTTGTTAGGGTTAGAGATGGAAGATCTAACAAATTAAATGCAGATTTTATATAAAAACAGAGAAACTAAAACATACACAGAATAAATCATAACACAAAAATTTAACGTGGTTCACCCAATCCGGGCTACATCCACCAAACCGCAGCCATCCAACACTTTTATTATCCAGTGTAAAACCTATTACAATCTTGCGAATAATCGCATTTTTTCATCATACTGAAATACCCATCCGAACCCCCTTTTTACCAAGCTTAGAAGCTTCCAAATTTTCGGGTTCTACAAAACGATTTTTCCTTTTTCATTGATTTTTCCCTTTTCGTATAAGCACAAGATAGCATGATCACGCTACATACCAACACCTCCCACTTGGAGACTAATCAAGCTCCATACCAACACAATCTCCCACTTGGAGACTGATCCTGGATGACACTGTTGCAATTACAGCTCCCACTAGAAATAAGTACCTTAGACCCTGCTACTCTATTATACTTGAATTTAACCTTGAAGACCAACCGGTTAAGAGGAGCTCAAATTTCTCCCTTTTGTCAAATGCTTTCGTAAACATATCTGCTGGATTGACATCTGTATGTATCTTGTCCAGCTTGACCTATCCATCCTCCAACACTGACCGAATGAAATGATATCTAACTATATGTGTTTTGTTTTAGAATGCAAAGCAGAATTCTTTGCAAGATGTCTAGCACTCTGACTGTCTTATAAACAAGTAATTTTCAGCCTGTTGTTTTCCCAACTCTTCCATGAAAATTTGCAGCCATATCATCTCCTTTGCCGCCTCTATTGCAGCAACATACTCTACCTCCTTGGTGGATAAAACAATCACCTTTTGCAACTAATAAATCTAACTCACTGCCCCACCAATCAGAATACATAACTCGTACTACCGGGTATCTATATCCCTGCTAAATCCTCGGAAGTCAACATAAGCCTTTAAATCAAAGATAGAGCCCCCAAAACATAAACAATTATTGGATGTACCCTCTCAAATACCTCATCCATTTTACCGCGATTCCAATGCTCAACTCGGGATGACTCAAATACCTGCTAACAACTCCTACAACATGTGCAATATCCGGGCTAGTGCATACCATGGCATACATCAAACTACCTACAGCTGAAGCATATGGTACCTTGGACATTTTTTCTTCCTCCTCATGTGTCTTTGGACACATATCCTTAGTCAATTTAACATGACTAGGCAAAGGTGTGCTGACAGCTTTTGCATTCTCCATATGAAATCTCCGCAACACCTTTTCAACATAATTAGCCTGAGATAAAAACAATTTTCTATTTTTCTTATCTTTACAAATTTTCATACCAAGGATTTGTTTTGTTGCCCCCCAAATCCTTTCCTTCATAGCAAAAGATTTTGGTTAACTCTGTTTTAACTCACGTATGTGATCCATGTTAGATCCAACTACAAGTATGTCATCAACATATAAACACAAAATAATGTAGCTGTCATTATCCAACCTCTTAAAATAAACACAATGGTTAGAATTACACCTGCTGTAGCCTTGCTCACCCATAAAACTATCAAATTTTAAGTACCATTGCCGAAGTTGCTTGCTTCAAGCCATAAGCTTTTCTTCAATTCCACACTAGTTTCTCCTCTTACCTTTGGACCTCAAATCCTTTTTGTGGTCGCTCCATATAAATCTCCTCTTCCAAAATCAACACCATGGAGAAAAGGTTGTTTAACATCAAGCTATTCTAAATGCAAATCTTCAACAGCTACAATACTTAAAACAATACTAATAGAAGTCATTTTAACAACTAAAGAAAATATTTCATCAAAACCAATACCCTTTTTTTGTGCAAATCCCTTTACAACTAATCTAGCTTTAAATATTTTCCTACCTCCATCCTCCTCTTCTTCAAATTCTTATAAATCCATTTGTTTGGTAAAGTTTTACCCGGCAGTAATTTGCATAAATCCCAAGTCCGAGCCCAGCAAGGAGTCCATTTCTTCTTTCATTCCATGCTTCCATCTAAACCTTGCATCCCTCCAGATAGCTTCATCATAATATTCTCGTTCACCAAAGATCGGGCTAACAAAATAGTATACAAAGAGGAAGATAATCTTCTGGAGGTCTACTTAACCTTGAAGATCGCCTTTTTCCAACAGAGTTTGTGGTATTTGTTGTTGTTGTTGTTGCCTCAAAGATGAGGAACCATCAAACATTATTAAGTTGGGAATATCATCCAACACTACATAATCATTTTTCTTTCCTCATGCTGCAAAAGAATAGATCTTTGTACAACACTTTTTCATTGAATACACATCCCTCAAGCCACAATTTTCTGATTTTCAAAATCCCAAAGCCTATAACCAAATTCATCAATGCCATATCCAACAAATACACATTTCTTTGATTTTGCATCAAGCTTGGTTCTATTTTCAGAATCTACATGTGCAAATGCTTCACAACCGAAGGTTTTTAGAAAAGAATAACTCACCTTCTTACCTTTCCATGCTTCCTCTGGAATACCACAACCTAGAGGATTAGAAGGACCTCTGTTGATTAAATAAACAACAGTGTTTACAGTCTCTGCCCACATTTTTAAAGGCAGCTCAGCATGCAATCTCATAGTTCGTGCACGCTCCATTATTGCTCTATTCATGCGCTCAGCCACTCCATTTTTTGTGGAGTCCTTGGAACCGTTTTCTCATTTAACAATACTCATTAGAGGAACAATAATCTTCAAACTCTCATCGCAATACTCACCACCATTATCGATCTCGACATTTTATCTTTTACCCGCTCCCATTCTCAACCAAGCTTCCATTTTTGAAAGTTTCAAATACATCATTTCAAGGAAATAAATCCATACCTTTCTAGTTGCATCATCAATGAATGTAACATATCACGTAGAGCCACCGAGAAGATACCCGAAGCCGGGTCCCCATACACCGCAGATGCACAAGCTCCACTTTCATCTTTCGCTTCCCATCCTTGAGAAAAACTATCTCTTTGTTTGCCATACACAACTTTCACAAAAATCCATATTAACACATTTCAGACCTAGTAAAACATTCTTTGAATTTCATACCTTTTGCACTCATATGCCTAAGTCTATTATGCCACAAAGGTCGCATTCGTGAGTCCACAAAGAATCGTATGATCATCTACCCGCTTAACCGGCAAAGAATCGTTCTCGAACATTGATCTTTTTCTATAACAATTAAAGTAGAAGGAATAGTATGACCTGTACAAAGATATAAGGTGCCTACTTTCACACCTTTTGCTACCACTAAGGCACCCTTTGTAACTTTCCAATTTTTATCACTAAATGTAACAACACAACCTTCATCATCTAGTTGCCCTGCTGAAATTAAATTTCTGCTTAACTTTGGAACATGCCTTACCCCACGTAGTAGCCAATGATTCCCATTTTGCAACTTAATCTTGATTCTTCCCTTTCCAACAATCTGACAGGGTTCGTTATCTCCTAAATAAACCAGCCCAAAATCCCTTTGGACATAATCAAGAAAATAACTTCTATGGGGGGTAGCATGAAATGAAGCCCCTGAATCTAACACCCAAGAATCATCATCATTATCAAGGGAAAGAATCAAAGCATCCTCATCAGATTTATTACTTACCATATTTGCCTCTTTTACTTCCTTCCTTCGCCTCCTTTTATTTTCCTCGAGACCACCAATCTTTCTTCGATGACCGTACTTTACCACAGCATCAAAGAATCCCTCTTGTCTCTAGATTGGGACCTTTTTTCCTTTGATTTTCCTCTCGACTTCCCATGATTTCCAATTGTTTCTCTTCCTTTGTTCTCGGCCAAGCTGCGAGATTCAAAACATCAGCTCGATGTGGATGTTCCACCTCAGCTTTTCTTACGAAATTTCTCACTCAAAATAACACCAACAACACCATAAAATTTTAATGTATTCGAACCAAAAATAGAATTGCTAACAACCATTACCAAGCTATTCCAAATTTATGGAAAAGAACACAAAATCAAAAGAACCCTAACTTCTTCATCAAAGTTTACTTTTATAGAAGTTAATTGACCGGGTGACCGTGATAAACTCATTTAAATGATCAAGAATCGACCCACCTTCTACCATTTTCATATTAAATAAACGCTTCATAAGAAATACCTTATTCAAGGAAGGCTTTTCATATAACTTTTCAACCTTCTGAGTTGTCTTTGCTTTTTGTAATATTAACGCCACTGTTTGTGCTAGGCACAAATGAATACTGCCAAGAGCCTTTCTATCCAACATCTCCCAGTCCTCATCTGACATTACTGCAGGTTTCTTGGTTTTCCTTTTCAATGGCTGCCATAAATCCTTCTGATAGTGATAGTCCTCCATCCGCATCTTCCATAACTGATAGTTCTCATTTCATTAAACTTCTCAACCTTTCTTACCTCGCCTCGCCATTGCTCCTAATTCAACCGGAGACTCCCACTAACCGCGTGAGATCTTTCCTACTGCATTTTATAATCGTAAACACAACCCGCCTCGATACCACTTGTTAGGTTAGAGATGGCGACGCAACAATTGTTCTTGCATTTTATATAAAAATAGAGAAACTAAAACATACATAGAATAAATCATAACATAAAGATTTAACGTGGTTCACCCAATCCGGGCTACATCCACCAAACCGCAGCCATCCAACACTTTTATTATCCAGTGTAAAACCTATTACAATCTTGCGAATAATTGTGTTTTTCATCATACTGAAATACCCATCCGAACCCCCCTTTTACCAAGCTTAGAAGCTTCCAGATTTTAGGGTTCTACAAAATTGGATTTTTCTTTTTTCATTGATTTTTCCTTTTTTTCGTGATCACGCAAAAGTAGGTATTAGGGTTTATACGCCACTAACCCCTCGCCTAGTAGTAGTTCTCGCCCACTTAATTCTCGGCTAAGAAGCTCAATAATGTACAGTATACCATGGGCTATACAGTATAGCATGATCAGTCGCCACATACCAACATTTCTTCAAATTGGGAAGGCTTTTAAATCAATTGAACACCACCTTTATTGCGCTTATCACTAAGACTAATGAAGCTACATTATCTTTTTTGACCTATCAGTTTGTGTAACACCACATATAAGATATGCTCTAAGATTATGGTTAATAAACTGAAATTAGTCTTGAATAAAATTATTGTTGTTAATTAGAAGGGGTTTGTTCATGGAAGAAAAATATTGGATGTGGCTATTTACACTCATGAGATGTTACATTCAATGGATCTCAGTAAAAACAAGGTATGGCTTTGAAACTGGATATTTCTAAAGCTTATGATCGAGTATCTTGGAATTTCCTATTTGTTGTTCTTGAAAAAATTGGATTCAAAGGTAAATTCCTCAACTTAATCATATTTGGTGTCATTACTCCTAAGTATTATGTCCTGATTAATGGGGTTCCTCAAGGATTCTTCTCTTCTGGTCATGTCCTGAGACAAGGGGACCCTTTGTCTCCTTGTTTGTCATTGTTGTTGAAGCCTTAGGTTGTAATATCCAGAAACAACTTGCTAGTAAAGAACTGAAAGGTTTTTGTGATGCTTCATCCCTTCCCCATACTTCACATCAATAGTTTGTTGATGACACTATCCTCTTGGGGGAGGCCTCTATTATGGAAGTGAAAGAATGGAAAGCAATCTTGGATAATATGCTAAAGTTTCTAGCCAATTTATCAACTACTAGAAAAGTAAAATCTATTTTTTCAATACCAACCAGATTGTTAAAGAGAAAGTTATAAATATTTTAGGTTGTCAGGAGGATGATTTTCTTGCTACCTACCTAGGCTTACCATTAATCTCAAGGAAACCTAATAGTAACTGCTAGAATTATATTGTGGAAAAGATTCAAAAGAAGTTGGCTAGATGGAAAGGTAAATTGCTAAGTTTTGCTGGAAAAGTTCAACTCTTAAAAGCTTCCTTACAAAACATACTTGTTTATTATCTCTCTCTTTTCAACATTCTTGCCTATATTGTTGAGAAAATTAAAATGATTCAAAGGAGTTTCTTATGGTCGGGTGTGGAAGAGAGGAAAAGAATGATGCTTATTAGATGGGAAATTGTTTGCACCCCGAAGAGTGATGGAGGATTGGGTATCTGAAAGAAGAAAAGGATTGGGTACAGATTCTATGGGCTAAGTACTTGGGTAATAAGGATGTTTGTTTTTTTCAGGACCTTCCCTACGGTTCTATCTTATGGAATAATATTTTAAAGGTTAGAGGCACTCTGACAAAAGGTGTGAAAATGAGAATTGGAAATGGGATCAAAACTGACTTTTAGGAGGATGCTTGGTCTAATTGTGCTCCTTTGTTTTCTAGTGACAACCTCCAACAAATCAAAATCAGATTGAAGAGAAGTATTGCAAAGAAGGTCTCTAATTACTTAAATTGGGAAGGTTTGCGACCAAAATGGATTGACTTTAGGAACTATTTGAATAATGTTGTTCTTAGGAGTGGCAGATAGTTGAATTGGGATGATGCTTTGGAATCCCTCTTATGACTGATTGGGGATCTTGATCTTTTCTCAAGGAATAGGAATGATGAGTGGATTTGGACAAAAAATGCTTCTGGGAGATTTTCAATTAAGTTTGCTTATGAGACTATGGATATGCAACCTCTCCATTTAGGGCTCTTTAATTGGAATATGGTGTGGAGCAAGAACCTAATTCCCAAGATTAACTATTTTTGGTGGACAATGGTGCATGGAAAAATTCTCACAATTGAAAATCTTAAGAAAAGAGGATGGTATCTGGTGAATAAGTGTTACCTTTGTAATGAAGAGGAAGAAACCATTATGCATTTGTTGTTCATATGTTCTTATGCTCAAGAAGTTTGGGATTTTTTCTTAAATATTTTGATGGTTGATTGGGTCTTCCCTCCAATTAAAATGTATGTTGATTATTGTAGTATATGCCCCTATTTTCACAATATAATTCTTGACCTCTGGAAACAAGTTCCCTCGTTCCTCACTTGGGGTTTGTGGAAAGAGAGGAATAATAGGGTCTTTAGAGATGTTGCTAAGAGTAGTAAAGAGATTTGTATGTCTATCAAGAAATAGATTCAAGAGAACATAGAAAGATGTAAGTAGGTTCCATCAAAGAAAGGGCCTTCATATCAAGAGATGAGAATCAAGCAACAATGGGGAATTTCTCATGATCTCAATAGTGTTGACTAGGTTAAACAACTAATTAGGAAAAGTACAATTTGGATTCCCCCGGACCTAGGGTGGATTAAATGCAACTTTGATGGATGTTCAAAAGGGAATCCAAACCCGATAGGGGCAGGTGGAATTGTCAGAAATCATTGTGGCATCTATGTGGTTGGATACAATAAGGGTCTAGGTACAACAACAAATAATTTGGCTGAGGCTTATGCTATTTGGATAGGAATATGTTATCTAAAAGATAATGGCTACACAAAAGTGATTTTGGAAGGAAACTCCAAGCTAATAATTGATTATTTAAACAATAAGGAAGAGGCTCCTTGGGAGCTAAAAGACTTATTGGATGACTACAAAAATATGTTACAATCTTTCCAAAGTTGCAAGATATGCCATACCTATTGGGAAGGAAATAGGGTTGTTGATGCTATGGAAATTTTTGGTTTGAGGCAGGAGGTGTTGAAATTTTGTGACTTTACCAATTTATCAAACCATATTAAGGAAATAATTTTGAAGGATAGATTGGGGGATTTTATTTATCATGGACAAAATGATAATAATTAAAAAGAGGCTCGCAGTGTTGTCCAGTTGTCACATGGGTTGCCATATTTCTTTGGTGGCAATTGGACAAGTTGATAAGATGGATCAAAAGGTATGTTATTAAAGGCAGTTGTATGCCAAATCTTAAAGATCTAAAAAGAAAGGGGAGGAAAGGACAGGAAAGGACAGATAGTTTTGGAAACCTCGTGGGTTAATAAGAAAGATGTGAATGAGGGAATAGTGATTATTACTCACACCACTAAAAATCTTCTGATTGATTTTGGAAAAGACATTTTGACATGTGTTATCGCCAATGTGAAGGAGGGTAATAAAAAAAGAGTAATCATGACTCAAAAAAGTGGCGGATCTATCATTTCTCTTAATGGAAGGATTTGAAAATATGAGAAGTGGCTTCACATTCAAATTGACTATTTTAAACAAAATTCCCAAAGTTTTGAGTCGTTATTCTTACAAATGAAAAGCCACCAAGTCTCTATCAAAACTGAAGTTTTTGAATTACCTGTCGCTACCGTCATGAACAAGGAAGGCCGAAGAGCAGAGTATTTACTCCTTCCTAAGAATTTTTCTTCTAAGGAAAATAACATGAGAGGCCCTAGAAAGAGGATGAAGTTGAGTAAGTATGACTCCCTGAAAAAGAATGCAGAGCTTTGGGGTTTGTTTGAGTGGGCTAGGTTTACTCCTTACTTTGCGGCCACAGAGGGTTACATTAAGCAACTTAGCTACAAGTTTGCAAATACTTGGAAAGATGTGGAAGTTGAGTTGGGTGGCCTTCGTTTTATTGTTGATGCTAAGCTCATAGCCAAAGCGACGAGGCTTGTGTATGAAGGGAAGAAGGTTGCTAAGGTAAGCACTAGAAAATATCACACTTATATTGATAAGTTTTTTGAAGCTAAAGAAAAAGCTCAGAGATTTCAAAATGGTTAATCTAGGGTTTTTCTTCCTCCACCTTACCATAATGTTTGCTTCTTTGTTATGAAACACTTTACGTTAGAAGGCCACTTTCAGTTTGTTCACAGTTATCACTTCCCGATTCTAAATCACACCCAACACCTTGAGAAAATAAATTTACCTTTTTTCCTCTTTTCCTCCTTGAGCCAAAGCCTTACCAATCGCACTAACCCACCTTTACACTAGGGTTTGATTCGTTCCATATGCAAATATGTCTTAGCTACCACTCTACAAACAAATATCTTACAAAATTTTATTGAAAATCCTACTCCCAAGAGTTTTGTTAAAATTGAGCTTATAGAAAGTCATCCCCACTCCCCGACAAAATACTCTGTTAAGGCCTCCCCTAATTCTGTGGAACCCTCTTGGTCATCCCTCCTTAAAATTACCCCGAAAGAACATAGTGCGGCTCCCATTACTCTCGTTGTGAACAAGAAGAGAAAAATGTTGATTTGTGAGTTGAGGGCTGACCCTAACACTATAACTATACCTAATGATAATGATAATAGCCTTGAATGTTCCACCCCGGTGGGTCAAATATCAACTCACCTTGATTTTGCTACGTCGAAGGGGTCTAATAACAACAAAAAATAAAAAATTTTAGAAGAAAATAATGTGGAAGGGTCTTTGGATAATAAGGGGAAGAAGGTGGCTAGGGAGGAAAAGGCTTCCTCCTCTAAGAATTATGTGCTAGATAGTCTAGGCGATGGTGGGTCTCCTAAGGAGGAGGAGTCGGGGTCGGAGGACGTGGAAGATTCTAGCCAAGAGGAGGAAGAGGATGTGCAGGATGTTGAAGATGACATTGTTATGGCCGAGGAAAAAGGAACTGCAACTAATGACCCAAAGGATATGGATATTACTAATCCTGGTAACAATGATTTGAAAGATAATATGTCGGGTTTGTATCTTGCTAGAGTGCAAAGGTTGGAGGAAAGGATGAAGTTGTTGGAAAAAATGATGTAAAAGGATGATAATGCCAGTAGGTTCCAGGCACATGAGAGTGTTGTCAAGAATATGTTCAAGGTTGTGGATGCTGTAATGAAAAAAATTGTTATGGCCACTATCTCAAGACAAGGAAAAATTCAGGAAACAACAGAGGAAAATGGAGAATAACGACGAGGGTGATTTGTCAATAAAGATGTAGCTCAAAGATAACTTTGAAGATTTTGTTGAGGACATGGTGAAGATGTGGAGCCTTATTGAGGATGCTTAATCCTTAGCTCTTGTTTCTCCTTCTTTTGTTACTTGTCGTCATGATTTCTTTTCCTCTTCTCTAAGGTGTTTTGGTGGTATAGGGCGTAGTTTCCTAGACTGTTATATTTCTAGTTTTATCTCTATTAAGAACTCTAGTTTTGTTTTAGATACTTTATTAAGGTTATGCTTATATAACCTTTTTTTGTGGATGGATATTAAGATGGACTAGTTATATCTTTCTGGGATTATTGATAGGTTTATAATGTTTGATGTGGTTGGTATAGGTTAATGTTTTTGGTTGATTGGGTTTTGGGAAGTGGTTCTCTTTTTTTCCTACTTCCTCTGTTGTGTTGTTTTGTCTTGATGTGGGTTTCTAGACTGTTGTTCTTTTTGTAAGGTTCAGGGCCCTTTCCCTACTTATTCAATAAAACAAAATATGATGTGAGAAATTGTCACCTAGATATCATTCTCCCATCATAAGCATGGTAGGAAAATAACCACTCCTTGTGAGGAGTCATATGATATCAGCAACCCCAGTCAATCAACTAGGATTCATCATAAATAATATTCATAAAAATAAAAAATCTTCATCATTATCATTAGAGGATTTTTAAATGAAGTATTCATAAGTCTCTTATTTTGCACTCTTTAGCATATGCTCCCATTTACCATAGTTCCAAAACTTCATTCTAATCTTTCTTAAGGTCTTAGAATGACCTTGCAACTTATATCTCTTTGTAGACTTATTTTTATCCCCTTTTGAACTTCCTTTAACTTCAAGCCTTCCCTAAACATGCAGTACATCCTTTGATATCTCTTTCATGGATTTTATCATCATTTCATCTACAAAAAAGTTAACAAGGGCATACAAATTAAAATCTATCATCAAACCAATCAAAAAAAGGATTAGATTCTCTCATGATTTAAGCAAAGAGAAAAATAACATTAACACCTATCCTTCTCGTCTATATTAACATCAATGGATCTTAACTAACTTATAATCAAATTAAATGAATTTAAATGTTTTTCAATATAATCCCCATACTTTAATTTTAAAGAATATAATTTCCTCTTCAAATAAATTGCACTTATTAGACTATTAGTTTGGTAGATATCACCAATTCTCTTTCATAAAGAATATGCATTGCACCTTGTCAAAAATATTCAACATGACATAATCCATAAAATAAAAAATTAGTTCCTTGTTCCCTTTGTCAATTTATTTCAGTCATCTTCATATAAACTATATGGTTTCTTTTTTTTTTTATAAAAAATTCTCCTCTAATCTCTATCTTCAAAAAGATGCTCCATTTTAGCTTCCACAACATGTACCTAATACCATAGAAATTTTCAATCTTTAAAAAAGAGGTAGAGGTCATGGTTTCCAACCATATATTTGTAAAACCACTCAAATAGAGAACTCTCATTATAGCCAAAAAAACTTTAACGCTTCAAGAAAGGCATCCCTTGTCAACATAACTAAGGATGTATTACCAAATGTTGTTTAAACAAGGTAAACTACTACAAATGTTAGCCCTTCCAAGCTTATGTAAATTTATTTTTTCTTAATACAACGTTGTAGTAATAATAAAATTATGATAATTTATCACATAACATCAGATGTATGTAGAGAAACCCTTTTGGAAAAAAACACCACAATTGAAGAGAGGATCAAGTATGTGTTAATCTTTAATTCAAGCAAGAGCACATAAACAACACGCTTCTTTCTTCAACTTGAAAAAATGCTAACAACACCTACAAACTTGCAAGCAACACATAAAACCTCTATCCAAAGCGTACAATTGAGAGGAGAGTTGGGAGGAAACCATAAGTGGGTTCATGAAACCATGTACCACAAAACCATGGTAAGGAAAAAATCCAATGCCCCCATATGCTCAATCAATACATCCATGAATAGAAAATGTATCATAAGGTAACTTTGACCAATAAATCCCAAAAACTCACATTTCCAAGTCTACAACTTCACTATGGAGATTACAACTTATGTGGGGCACATCCATTATGCAAAGATCCTCCACTCATAATTTTAGTGCCTATAAGTGGGAGAGTGCAATGAATGAGTTATAATTGATTTGAAAATGCCACTATTGTATTTTACTTCTTTTTTGAATGTCACTAC
The DNA here is from genome assembly GCA_007258455.2 of Sequoia sempervirens. Taxonomy (NCBI): domain Eukaryota; kingdom Viridiplantae; phylum Streptophyta; class Pinopsida; order Cupressales; family Cupressaceae; genus Sequoia; species Sequoia sempervirens. The sequence goes on along the minus strand of VDFB02364564.1, from coordinate 4,808 downwards.
AACTAATATCTAAGTCAACAAAAAGAATAATTAAATAATATTATTTCTTGTACACCTAAGACCGTGTCCATGTTTCACTCTCCAATATGTTTGGAGGTATTACTATTGTAATTAAATATCTATACACATAACTCTTTGACTATTATTGGTTGCGACACTTTATTTCTTTGGTAACCAAGATGTTATTCTACACATTCATTCTTTTGAGGTAGGTTCCAATCACACATGATGGCAAATTATTGTGCACGTATTTCCCTTCAACTTATACTTGCCAACAAGCCATCTTCTGAACCATGTATTTGAAATTACCTTAGATGCACTATCTTAGTAGAGTTCTCCTTTGAAATTTGGTAGTTATTAACTTTGTTATGCATTACTCTATAAATTTCTTTAATGTAATTCTCTTCAATATGTACTAGTTCCATGTATGGCACTTCATTGGTGTAATATGAGGGAATGATCACACATTTTTATTGATTTCCAAAACTTATTATGGATTTCTTGAAGTATATATCACATTTTAACTTGAATAAAAATGGTCAACCTACAAGTGTAAGGCTCCAATCAACATCAATTATATTGATCTTTAAATTCCACATGAAACTTGATGTCCTAAATATCAATATTGACGTCTTGCATTATATATAACTTTGAGGATCTCATAACTAATCTCAAACTCATCATGCTCATCTAGTTTTTACATAGTCACATTATGTTGAGTTGTATAGGGTGATTGTGTAGCTTCTAAGTAAACATAGTGATGGGATTTAAGTCCTAGTGTATTTGGATCTTCTATAACCTAAGTTACCTTTTCCTTCAATACACACAACTTAGTTTGTGAAACTTCTTTTATTCCTTTCTCACTCATTCTACTCCTTGTGAAAATATGTATAATTTTCTTTAGGAGAGTTTAGCATGAGTTTTCAAATTATTTGTGATCCTTTTTTTAACTTCTATTCATTTAAGCAATACAATTGAACTCTTGAATTTTATAATTACCATCACAATAACCTTAAAATGAAACATTTCTTATTTATAAGAAGTATGGTCTTGCTCCTCACAACTATAGAAAGCAATAGGTGAGTGAGGTTAGCCTTTATTTTTATTGACATTGTTGTTTCCTACACATCCTTTGCATCTATAGTGACCAAGTATTTGGCATTGGTAACCTTATTTGTTATATTTTTGGTATGTAGGATACCCCTAATTCTTTCATGCAAGATAACCATGATTTTTTTGCATAAGGTATCCTTTATTTTTCTATGCAAGTAAAGTGGCAATGGTTATCATAGCCTTTCCAAACTAGTCCCTTAATATTTCCACCACTCTACATGAGTTGGTGTCATGGGTGTCACTTTGACAAGATTCTCACTAAAAAGTGATATTGATCCCTACATCTTTTGTAAGAGAGTAGGTTGAGGTTTCATGACATATGACACATTCTAGTATGCACTAAAGGGGGAATATTTCAATACCTACTCCTTGGGCTCTAACTACCAAATATTTAGTTACAATGTGCCCTTAAATTTCTTCACCATACACCATATATTTATCTTTTTCTTAGATATGATCACTAGTTTCTATATCCATGTGGTCATTGTACCATATTTTCTTTGATATTTGCATTAGATACACACAAATGGTTCTTGAAGGACTTCTTAGCATTAGGCTACTTTTGAAACTTTTGTGCGAAATGAGTGATGAACCAACTCGATTTAGATATTTTTACAACAATCCCATCAATGAACTATACCTTCTTAATGATGTTACCTATTATCTAAGGGATCTTTGATAATATTTTTTGGAAGCACAAATCATATCGGTACATCATCTTACTTTTTTACTTATTGATCTCATTTAGTGCAGTAATGCTTTGGTGATATATCTCTAAATAGTTGAATTTGGTGAAGAAGTCCCTTTTAAGCTTGAACAAATTAGTTTTAAATCTATTTGAATTACAAATTTCATAAATCAATCCTATACTTATGCACTTAAAGTGGCTAAAAATAGGAAAATCTTCTAGACAACATCAATAATACCCTTCACTCTCTAGGAATTTTCATAGGCCTTCAAATTCCTAGAAGCATCTCCATCAATTATAAAGGGTTTAAGAGAGGTGAGCCCATGCTCATAGAAAATAACAAGATATTAATGATATTAATCTATGTGGATAAGCATGCTTGCACTATCAACTAATTCAATAAACTAGATAAATCTTCAAAAACATATTTACTAAAAAAACTTTATAACAAATAGGATCAAATATTTTATTTTTGATTAAGGGTAAAACAGGTTTTGAAGGGATCCAAAACCCTTTACAAAAGAGAAGTTGCTAAAGAAAAAACTAGACAAAACAAGTAGCAACAAGCAACAAACCATCAAAAAAATAAACTACAAACAACAACCTATTGAAGGTTTTGAGAATTTCAGTTGCCTCTAAATCTTGCAAAATCACGTGTTCATTAAGATCAATCACATCAGATAGCTCTCTTTTTTGAATCTCTACAGGTTTCTTTTCCTGGCTACAAGTACAGGTGCTTGGGCCAATATCAATAGTAGAAACCTTTTTATCTTTAATCAAACCCATATCCACAACAATAACATCCTTAGGCAACCCAGTCACTTCTTCACCTTTCCTATTTCTCATCTTCTCATTAAGAAGCCTGAGCCCTTTAGCATTGTTATGGAGCGTTGTCTCACTAACCTTCACCAATTTATCTAGATTCTCATACACTTTTAGTGTTTTCTCCTCAAGCATAGAAATCTGGGACTCAAAATAATTTTTCATTATGCCCACATCCTTGGAAACATATTGAAGAATTTCCAAAATTTTGTTGTTCTCATCAAGGTTTCTAGACCTCTCCTCTCTAGAATTGTTCTTTTTATTCCTATTGTGTAGAGAGTGGAACTTGAAATTTATTTGGTTCATCTCCATAAAGAACCATTTGAACATCTTAAAATAATTAACAACCCCTTCCTTATACAAACCAAAAATATCATATATCTCCTCCCTATTACAATCGAAGACACTAAGATCTTCAAAAAAATCAGACTGGGGAGTACCCTATTTTTCCTACGTATCCTTCATAACTGCTTTTCCTTTATCTTTCTCATGATCTTCACCATATGCCTCCATCAATTTGATAGGCTTCACAGCCTCCTTCATACCTTCAAACATAGGTTTGTTCAACCCCACAACCACACTAGGATTCTTACTCTCCAAATTTCCTTCACCAATTCCCTTAAAGGAAACAGACTTCTTTCTCTTAGTAGTCGAAGCATGAACAACTAGCTCCAACTCATCATTGCCCTTACCACTTCCTTTAGTAGGTTTGGAATTCTTTCTTTTAATAGAAAATGAGGGCACAAAAATCTCCTCAAAACCCTCACGAGAACCCTTAGCAAAATCTAAACTCTTCCTCTTAGCAATAGGGGAGGGAAAATTAACCTCCTCATCCTCATTTCCAGTCTGAGAGCCCCCAGACCATGAGGGTTGGGGATTTTTCTTGAGGGTCTTCCTAGATTTAGGCATATCAAAAAGGGACCCTTCATCACCCTCATCCACCCATTCCTCATTGTTCAAGTCCTCTCCTATCTCATATCCAAAAATTTGCAAAGCATGCCTAACATGATTAGATTTCGAGACCTTCTTCGATTTAGTAGGGACAAAATAAGATTTAGCATATTCCATAATCAACATTATAAGTCATTTATGAAAAATGGGATTCCTAGGGTTTTTTTTGTGCTTCTTAATACCATTTTCTAATGAAGCCAAAAGATGATAAGGAAAGAGAATTCTATGCTTGTGTCTGAAATGGTTCAATAGAATGAAGTGATAACTAAAAAGCGCAAAGAAATGACCATCCACTATAAAATACTACATCATGGCCTTAGTGATTTTCACCAAAATGGGCTTAATAGAACCCCTATCATAGCCCCCACAAGAGACCTTGACCAATTTATCCCTTTCATTTCCTTTGAAAAATATTTTTAAAGTAGGATTAAAGGATTTTATATCCCTAAATATATTCCTACCTTCAGTAGAGAGACTAAATATCTTACCAATGAAGTCTTTAGAGATGTCGAATTCAATACCATTCACAGTGAGGATACATTCCTTCCACCTCGCAACAAAAGCTTTAGAAATCTATGGATCAAAGCCATGTAGTCTCTCAATATAGGGAGTAACTCCACCATCCATAAGAATTTTCCATGCCCACACATTACTCCTGGTCTCATCACAAGAGAATGAATCCACTCCACTCCTATCACCCCCCATCTACATTGAACACCTAAACAGAGAATGAACAAAGTAATTGAAGTTGCACTAGAAAAAAAAAGAACCCAAGATAATAACCTAACTTCACTGTCAAAGATGAGGAAACATGCCCCAAAACTTACCCACAATTTGTGTGGTAATAAAATTGAAAAGACCGATACTAATGATAACCTTGAAAGTCCAATCCAAATCAAATCTATTGTTGTCCTTGGTAATAATGAGATTGACACCGATGAGAAAGCTCCAACCTTTGATCATTAATTTAAACTCCACCATATAGCAACTGAATTTCATGATTTAAAATATTTTTAGCATCGATGGGAATTTGACCATAAGAACCCCAATCTCTAGACAATGATGAGACCCCAAGGTTAGCAAAGAAATCAACGAGCATGTTTCCCTCCAGATAGACATGGGAGATATGGAAAACATCTAAGGTATTGATAATACAAATAGAGTCTCTACTCTATCAACCAACTAGGAGTTTGATTGTCCCTGAGACAATTAATAATATTCAAAGAATCTCCCT
>VDFB02364563.1:0-20165 GCA_007258455.2 Sequoia sempervirens | reverse complement strand
GAGGAAGATGAGGAAACTGCTACTGATACACATTTCCAACATGAGCTTGAGGCTGCTCTAGAGGATGATACAGTTACAGGACAGGAGGCCCAAGTCTCAGGAGATACTCAGCCCATAGAGGCCAATGAGCCTCGCTAGAATGAAATTAGAGAAGAAGTCCGTGAGGAAGAAGCAAGAGATGAGTAGCCGTTTGTTATACAGCAGTGATGTACCGCTGTGACGCTTTTCACATTAACGCCCCATTAAAACAAATCCCCTAATTTTGGCTTTGCTTTTCGGTCGTTTTGGTTTGTCTCTCTTTTCTACTGTCTATCTTCCCAGGATTGTACCCGTCTGTGAGCTTAAATGTAAGATTTTGGCTAAGTCTAGAAATTAGGGTTTTGAATTTTCCGGCCAACCTGAAGTCAAATGAGGTGAATAAATTGCAAATTGAGCCTAACATTGATGTCAGCACATTTTGGTAGGTTCCCACAAAAATTTCATTGAATTCTGGCAACTTACTATTTTTAGTAAGTGTGCAATTACGGGCAATTTGTCAACATTCTTGGGATTCCGACAGTCACATTGCGTCCAGAGCATATCAGGCTACTCACAGGTTAAATTTGAACTGAAATGGACAACTTGCTATTTTTAGCAGTTCTGCCTTCGGAGGCAATTTTCAGGACTTAAACGCAGAGTTTTTCAACGCATGTCTGGAAATTCTTTCTGGGTTTTTCGAGACCTTCGCAGTGATGTGACATGCAAAGTATGATGACAACTTTCAGCATTCGGCCTTCCGAGGCCAAAATTAGGGTTTGCATGCAGGATTTCTCAGCGCATGTCGGCATATTCGTTCTGGGTTTTCCAAGAGCTTCGCAACGATGTAACATGCAAATGGAGCTGACCACTTTTCGGAAACTTACTATTTTTAGCCAGTGCGTGCATGTTGAAGATTTTTCTGGGTTTTTCTGGGTTTTTCAAGATTTTTCGGGCAGTGTGACATGCAAGATCATCCGACAGCTGGTTGATCACTTTTCAGGCCGCTTTCTATTTTTAGCAGGTATTACTTGGGCAGCAGCTCGACGCTTCAGAAATACAAGCTGACTATCATGCAACTGAAATGACGTCAAACGGAGCTCATCTGAGCGACATGCATAAAATTAGGGTTTTGAGCTTCAGAGCTAAAAATGAGGAGTCAAAGATCAAAATGGTCAAAACTGAGGTATCCATCATAATCAGCATCCTTTCGAGAGTCTGCTGGCAAAATTTGAATGCAATCGGAGAACCTGCTATTTTTAGTAAGGCATTTTGGGCAGGGGCTATAAATAGAAAGTTGATCTCGGCGTCAGCGTACACAGGCAAGTTCACCAGCGATGGACCCACTGTCCAAATTTCAAAGCAAGCGGAGCAAGGAAGGCCTCAGAAACCAACACTTACTATGAATAGTAAGTCACCTCAGCAGCAGCTATAATTGGCAGGTCAGCACCAAATCTCAGCAGGTACAAGTCAAAACATGTGCTGAAAGTCCGTGGCGCGAATTTCAAGGCAAACAGAGTTACAGAGAATGAAGAATCAGTTAATTGCTATTTTTTTAGCGGGTCAATTAGGGTTTCCTAAAATCAAGGGCAGAACCCGGCATCCAGGCAAGAACGACGTCCAGTTACGATCACCATGCTTCAGGCATTCAACACACGAAATTTGAAGGCATTCTGAGCAGTTGCTATTTTTAGCAGGTTGCTAAAAATAGCAGGTACAGGCAAATATCAGGCATCTCTGGCATAAACACATCCCGAGGTTCAGAACAAGGCAATATCGGGTCAGAAGTCAATTCAAAGCACAAAATTTGAAGAACTTTCTAAAAATAGCAAATTAGGGCAAGCATGAACGGGTCACCCTAAATTTGGCTAAGGGCATGAAACACGTCAAATGTGATAATTTTTCAAATCCGGCACCAAAACTTGCTATAAGAAGCTGGAGACAGGTGAAATTTTGACAACTCACTTAAACTGGAAGTATCATGGGTGAAATGCGCCCCTCTTTGAAGAGATTTCAAAATTGTCTAAGTGTTAAAATTGGATGCTCAGCATGTGAAATGCGCCCCTAGGTGTTCAAGGTAAGAAAAAAGTTTAAGCGTCAAAGTTGAAAGTTGCCCCTGCCAAATGCGCCCAGGAGCTAAGGAGGCCAAGTGTTGAAGAAAATTCTAAGTGTTTTGAAGTTGGATGTAGACCCTGTCAAATGCGCCCTTGAAGTTGAGTGTGGAGGAGACTTCAAAACGTTCTAAGTCACTTAAATTGAAAGCTGCTAGTAGTAAATGCGCCCCCCTCATGAAGCTTGATGCTTGACCTCTCAATTGCGCCCTTGAAGACTGGAGGAATAAAAGGATTTTGTCTAGGTGCCAAAAATGAAACCTTGGTAGGTGATATGCGCCTAAGTCATTAAAATAAAGCAGGGAGTCTAATATGCGCCTAGGGTGTCAAATTGGAAGCTAACCATATCAGATGCGCCCTTGGAGGTGGCTTGAAATTGTCTAAGGCATGAATTAAAAGCTCAATGTGGCAAATGCGCCCCAAGCTGAATGTTCAACCTGCCATATGCGCCAATGGCATAAATTGAAGATATAATGTATAAAATGCGCTTATGACAAAAATGAAAGTGCCAAGTGCAATATGCGCCCAAATGACCAAATTGGAAGTTGCTAGTAGTAAATGCGCCCTTCTTAAAAATGAAAACTAGAACACTTAAATGCGCCCTTCCTAAAACTGAAAGTGCTACCTATCAAATGCGCCTTGAAGGAAGAGGGGTGATTTGCGCCCAGTGTTGAAAATGAAAGCTTGGCATGTTATATGCGCCCCTCATGAAACTGGAAGTGTCACCTCTGAAATGCGCCCCTGGGTGTTCAAGGTAAGAAAAAAGTCTAAGTCAAGAAAAGTGAAAGCTTAGGGTCTTATTTGCGCCCTTGAACTTGGACATGTCAAAATTTGAAGGAGACCCCTCCATTTGCGCCCAGGCTGGAGGAGAGGACCAAGAAATGTTCTAAGGTGTTAAAATTAGATGTTGACCCATTAAAATGCGCCCAAGCCACAAATTGGAAGCACCACTAGTAAAATGCGCCTCTGAGTATTGAGGGACTTCAAAAATTGTCTATGTGTCAAAATTGGAAGCTCAGGGTATGATTTGCGCCTGGCTAGGAAAAGGGTGAAAATATATTCCAAGTCTTTTAAATCTAAAAGTCAAACCTCCTATACGCGCCTGGTGGGGCCTTGAAAAACGCCAAGTTCCAACACTTGATGGAGAAGACCTCATTTGCGCCCTTAGAGAGAGAATAACAGATGAAAGTATTTAAGTATGAAAAATTGGAAGTACCACCCTTAATTTGCGCCCTTGAGCTTTAAGGATAGGAATGTGTATAAATCTTCAAGTGTTGAAAATGGAAGTCCATGGGTCCAAATGCGCCCAAGATGGAGATGGCCAGAGAAAGAGTGAATCTTCCTAAGGCGTTAAAAGTTGAAGCTCACAAGCCCAAATATGCCTAAGAGGTTGAAAATTGATAAAGAAATTTTCTAAGTGTCAAAAATGAAAGTGCAAGGTATGAAATGCGCCCAAGCTTGCTAAGGGATGAAGAAATTTGCTAAGGCATGGGTAAGTCGGCAGGGATAAGTCGGAGGATGCCAATTGCACAAGGTCAACGAGAAATTTCAAGCCAGAGCAAGGAAATGTGCCTGGATATGAAGAAATAGATTAAATTTGCTAAAAAAAAAATTATTTTCTAAGGTTCAAAATTCAGAAAATTAAATGAACCCGTTCGTTGGGTACCCATGGGTCTAGCGCGTTCTGAAGGAAATTTTCTTCTGGGTATTGATGATTGTCGATCAGGAATGGATTGTGAAGTCTTCTACGCTTTGTCGGGGCCTTCAGGGTGAATATTTTTACTGGGCGCCAGGTTGATGAATTTCCTAAGGGGAAATTTGAAAAATTTTCTAAGGCATGAAATGAAATGTGGTTGACATAAAATTGCCTTGGCCGATGAATTTGAACGTGATCGCCTAGATAATTTTTGATCAAATTCCAGATGAAAGAATTTCTTCTCAAGCCAGAGTTGAATGAAATATCAAAGTAAAGAGTGTGCCAGGCAAAATGCAAGACAGGTTGAAATTTGGCTAAGGCATGAAGAACTTGAACACAAAGTTGGCGATGAACGCTTGAAAGTTGGAGCGTGAAGATCAGGTAAGTAAGGTGAATTTGTGTTATGAAGTGTTCTAATACTCTTCTCCTCGCTTGTTTTGCAGGAGGAACGTCGAGGCTAGAGCACGATGACTTGAAGTGGTGAAGCACGATGGTATTACGAGCTTCGGAGGAAGATAAAGTTTGAAGGAAAGTTGCAAGAAATGGCTAAATGTTGGAGTTTCTCCTCAAGAATCCAATGTGCGCCCAACACAGTCAGACGGATGGCAAGCGGAAATGATCTAGTCCAAGACTGAGAGGTCCTTCAAATTCAAGAATGGAAGTTCGAGCAAGGATCAAGAAGAAGATCAAGGGCGGTCGGACTCCAGATTCTACCAAATTCTATTATTCGAGGTGGCAATCTTAAAGTCTCTCTTACCCTCCTCCAAGCGATCATCAGAATTGGCCAAGTTCGAAGATCAAGAACAGTGTGAACACGTCTGCAAAAGGGAATCTTCTAGAAGGAATAATGGACGTTATGGCTCATTTATTACCCCACTCTCTTTTGTGGCGGTTTTTAGGGAAAATCATGTTTAGGGCTGAGGTGGCACGATCTGGGCCATCCAGCCGATTGTAATCTGAGCCGTCCGTTGGACTTGGCCAGCTATATAAAGGGGGAGTCCCCCTCATTTGTACCTTCAGTAGAGTAGAGCTTAGCATGAGACAGTAGAATTAGAGTAGAAGTTAGAATAGAGAAATAACTTAGAAGTAGATTGATAGTGTAGTTGGAGAAGGAAAGTTTTCCTTTGAAAACTTTTGTAAGAAATTGTCGTGTAAAACTTTCATAATAAAAGATCTTTCATTGATGGTGAAATTCATCTTTGTTGTGGATAGCTAGCGAGGTTTCTTCATCCCTTCTACTTCAAGTAGCGTAGAGTAGCATAAATTTCATTTTCATGCAAGTAGATAGTAATTGTGGGATGTGGTCTTCAATTTGAGCAAACTTCGTCTATCCATACCACTAGTGTGTTCGCTGACGGTGAATGTGCCTTGTGTGGTCAACTGGAATGTCATGTACTTAACTTCGATCATGATTTGTATGTTTATATGCGTCGTTGTGATGGTATTTTCATGCTAAGTTGTGATATGAACATCTTGAACTACTCCTTTGAAGATTGCACCGGTTCTGTGGAGGTTGTCCAAAGTGAGGCAAAGCAGAGCCTGGTTGAAGCTTGTGAGAATTGATCACCATGTCCACGCCTTAGAATATATTTAAACTCTCTAAACCTGCATCATTTCAATTCAGTACTTTTTGATTAGAATAGGAAACCCGTGCTTCATAGACAAACCTTTCGAGCATTTGAATTCCTTTCTCCGCTGTCGAACAATTCCGTAAGTCCCCTTGAAATACCAGCAAATCACATCGAGCCAAACTGAGCCTATTCGCACTTAAAGAACCTTGGAGTTGAACGCATCAACTTTCCGCACCCGAAGCGCATGGAATACTTTGATCAAGAGAGAATAGGGCTTTGGCTGGCTGCATTTTATTCGCTGAGGCTTTCAATGAGCCCCGTCAGAATGAAGTTAGAGAAGAAGTTTGTGAAGAAGAAGCAAGGGATGAGCAGCCGTTTGTTATACAACATGTAGTACCAGATTGGCTCAGAGATAGGATGAGGAGGAGCCCCAGTGAAGAGGCTGATCCAGTAGTAGAGATGGAAGAATTTTTGAGTCGGATCAGTGCACCTCCAACAAAGAAGAGAGCTAGAAAGTTTTCAAAGATTTCAACAGATGAGGATGGCTCTTGCACCCTTCATGTGGCTGTGCCAAGGGTTGAGTGTGATCGAGATGAAGCTGTACTAGAAAATTACATGATCACCACCATGGAGTTGGGTCGCTCCACAAGAGCACAGATTATTGAGGAGTGTGATAACTCCTATCAGGCGCTCAAGGATAGATTGCTCAAGACTGAAGGCAAGTACAAGAAATTGAAGGAGCATAAGACTTTGATAGGCTATGTGCAACATTTATCTCGTCCTTGTGGGAAGGAGATTCCACCAATTGAGCTTCCAACCGAGTTGTCTAGAGAATCAGTTGGTGGCCTTGGAGGATTTGAGGAAGATGGCACAGGAGGCAAATAGGTGGGTGGACAGCGTCCGTGTTGAGATGGAAAAGTTTATGGAAGATCTTGCTCATGCTTATCAGCAACCTTCCAGCATTGTGGCACGGATGGACGCAGTTGATCATGCCTGGGGTGATGCTCATATCTATCAAAGCAAGGTTATTCAGTGTCTGGAGGCCTTGATGCATACTCCCTTGCAGATGTTGATTGATGGAGTGATTCAGGAGGGTGATAGGTACAATTTTACAGGCTGGTACTCTTCAGCAATCACAGGCCATGGATTCTTCGATGCAGCACAAACGGATTCAGCCAGAGTTAGGAAGGCTATGACAAACATTATTGATGGAGTCCTGAACACCTTAGAGGCTATCTTTGCTAGGAGGCTGAATTCTGATGAGGTAACTGTTGGCAATTTGAGGAGTGGGCTGCCACCTTTCTTTTCGGAGGTGAAGACTTTTGTTCAGAACGACTTTGAGAAAACCTCCACTTTCTTGAGTATCATTCAAAATACACAAGATGCTTTAGTTGCTTGGAGAAAGTCTTGTACGCAGCATGGGCAAACAATTACGGTGTTAGAGTTCCAGCTCGATCACATTCCACCGATCTCAGTTCAGGAGGTTGAGGCCGTGTTTGCCAGATTCATGGATTTTGCAACCAAGGAGAAGGAGAACAGAAATGCCCTTTTGGATGATGACCTTCTGGAAGACTAATAGTGGGCATTAATTGCCTTTGCTATTTTGGGAGTGAGTGGGAATCTTTTGATTCATTTACTGTACCACTCCCCATTCTAGCAGTTTTTAGGGTTAGGGCTGATGTGGCTTAATTTGAGCCATTCATTTGATTGTAATCTGAGTCGTCCATTGGACTGGGCTATCTATAAAAGGGGCATCCCCCCTCATTTGTACATCATTAGATTAGACATTAGATCAGAGAGTAGACATTCTGTTAGAGCAGAGAGATAGCTTAGCATAGTTTGGAGGAGAAGGAAAGTTTTCCTTTGAAAACTTTGTAAGAGATTGTTGTGAAAACTATCATAATAAAAAGAAGCTTTCATTGATGGTGAATTCATCTTTGTTATGAGCAGCTAGCAAGATTTCTTCACCCCTTCTACTTCAAGTAATTTAGATTAGAGTACTTTTCATTTTCATGCAAGTAGATGTTAGCTGTGGATTTGTGGTGTTAATCAAGGCAACTTCGTTTTAATCCATACCACTAGCAGCTTGTTGACAGCAAGTTTGCCTTGTGTGGTCAACTGGAAAACGTTACAAGCTTAACTTCGATTGTGATTCACGTGTTTGTATGCGTCGTCCTGATGGTACTTGCATGTTGAATTGTAATCTGAATACCTTCTGCTGCTCCTTTGAAGATTGCACCGACTTTGTGTGAGTTGTCCAACGTGAGGCAAAGCAGAGTCTGGTTGAAATCTGCCAAAATCGATCCCATATCCCACCTTAGGATAGAATTTAGATCTTCTAAACCCTGCACTCTTTTAAATTCAGTACATTTCTGGTTAGTTTTAGGAAAATTCATACCTCATCGCCAAATCATTCGCAACACACGAAAATCCCCTTCCATCATTAACCTGCTGTCAGTTGCAAACATTCTAAACAATTGTGTAAGTCCCCTCGTGTAAACAACAAATCACAACGAACCGACTGAGGGTATTCCATAGCATTTTCGGAACCTTGGAGTTGAACGTACGAACTTTCTTGCAATCTTAGCGTACGGAATTCTTTGATCAAGAGAGAATGGAGTAGCCTTCAGATACTTTGTTCTGCTGATTGGTGCGGTCACAAAAATCACATCAACAAGACCAGCAAGTAGAAAGTTTGCATCAAAAGTGTTTGACAATATTCCTTGAGGTGTAAAACATATCAGAAATAGCAAGGGATATTACAAAATAATTATCTTGGAAAAATTATTATCAAGAACAAAAATTGAAGCACAAATTTCAAGAAACTCAAGGACGGAAACCCTTGAGTAGGTGGGTTGGATGAAAACCTAGTTAATCTTTGAGGTAGACTTAATTCAGAGTTCACAGTGGACGTTATTTGGAGAAATTTGTGTTGTCTTCTTCGAAGACAAATTTCAAAGAATAGTCATTTTAGAGTTTGATGGTCTTTCAGGAATATGATTAGAGGAAATTATGATCGAGTATGCTGAGGTAAATCCAAAAATCTAATATCCAATTTTACAGAGGTAACCTGCTAAATAATTTTTTAAACTTGTTAGTCATGCTTTTTAAATTTTATATGGTCTATGAAGGAATCAGGCTAAGCTAACTTAGAGAAGTTGGGAATTTATGCAAGAAAGGGTGATTTTACTCATATTCTCCAATCGCCTCTTTACAATGAATATGCATATAGACAAAGACAAAGAGGACACCAACGTTACAAGAATCGTGGACATGTAGGAAAGCTTCTATTAGCTATTATTTAGACTGCCACCATATTATAAAATTTCCATAGAAGTATCATTTCTTGTTAAGGGAATGATATTGCGTTATATGTTAAGGGCGACACAGTTTATGGTTTCTAGGCATAATTATTGAAGGTGACTCATATGACACAGCACTGGCCTTTAGAGGAGTATTCCCCCGTCATATGAAGAATAATGAGTTTGTTGTATCTACGCTTTAGTATTCCATAGCCAACAATACCAAATAAAGGTAAACAAACAAATAGCCTATCATGTCCCCAATTTGGAGCAATAAGGAGAATTTATTAAATTAATTATTTATAAGGTTATTAAATAAATAAATATTAAAAAGTAACCTTCTATTTAATTAATTTAATATCAAAGTGACTAAAAGTAAAATAAATATCAAAAGGTCACTTAAGTAAATAAAATAATATTTTATTCTAGAAGCTTCTTGAAGGTGGTTGTAATTTCTTTATAAGGAGCTTTTGGAGGGCATTGGAGACATCCTAGATTGAATACATTTTCGGAATATTGGAGAGCTTGAATGCTTGACATAACTGGAGAAGTTGAATTCTCTAAGTTTGCTAGTTTCAGTTGTGTGACACCAACCCTAGCTAGTTGGGAGTGAGAGATATTTCAATCTTTCACATTGAGCTCAAATTTTATGACCTTTGGCCAAATTTTCACTATTGAAGAGAAACTGATTTGGAGATATATTTGCAAACTTGGAGCCCATCGAATTTCATCTTAGGGGAGTCGATTTTGGCACACATCAAGACCATTTTTTGGAAAAGACGAATTGCAGTTAGAAGGCATACTAAAAATCAGACATTTATCACTACTAGGGCGCACTTGTCTTGAGTGCAATTTTGGCGAAGGAAGCTGTTAAAAATCAGATAAGGATTGGAGAATGTTCGCTGGGCATATTAGGAGCTAGATGCAACATCTTGGAGGCCTTTGCCATCATCAGCTTGAAGGATCGAAATATTTTATGCTGCTGCCATCGTTCCATCAGGTTCTCATATTGTAGTAGCTGCATTTCTGTAGGATTTGAATTGCTATTTCACATAGCCAATTGTCATTGTAAGCATCGATATAGTTAGTGCATTTGTAATGCTTTGAAGTCTTATTATAGTCGCTGTCATAAACAGCCTTATAGTTATCTGCATATCAGTTATGTGCATCCATTTCAAATGCTACCATTGTAATTCCAGTCACTCATAGTATAGTCAATATTGTGGGAATAAATTGGTATCATTGAAAGCTCCTTTCATGTTTGTAACTCATTCGAATATCAAATAGAGGGAGAAGAGTTTGCTGCAAACTGTATGACATAATGCCAAATTGTTATTCTCTCATGTAGTTTGCATTCAAAGTGTTTGAATAATGTCTAGTTGCCGTAGGTTTACATCTTGCATCTCAATTTCATGCATTTGCATCTCAAAATACAAAAGGAGCTGCACTCTCATAGTAGAGATTTGCATAAACGTTTTAGAAGTCATTTCCAAGCAATGAAAGCATCATTGCAACAAGAAACATCAAAACAAAGTAAACTGAAACTCAGAACCACCAAGAACAAGGTTGCATAAAGTGTTAGTCAAATTGTCTAAGGCAGAAAATCAAACTTTTTACATCAGATTTGGCAAGGCACTTTACAGTGGTATCAGAGCTTCCATTCCTGCCAGCCTATGTGGGTTATGAGTGAAGAATTTCCAAACATTCCAAATATTGATCCATTGGACAGCGTTTATAGTAGGTTGAAAAAAGGGTTAAGTCCATTTCAACTCATGGGAGAAAGTGGCATTCAGAACATGCTTAGCGACCTTGCTAGAGGTCAGCAAGAGATAAGGGAAGAAAAGGCTCTAGGAAGGCAAGAGTTGACATAAATTCTCAGACAACTTGTGAATAATAATAACAACAACAAGAACAATGGGCAGAATAGTCAGAACGGTGGTCATGACAATAATGATTGTAATGAACCCTAGTAGCTCACAAACTGTTTATTGACCAATTGGTGTAATTTTCTGATAACTTGATATTTCTTTGTTTTATTACTTTTGAAATTTTGGCATACATACATTGAATGTAAGAGGTACAAGAAGAAATTACTCAATTAACATATAGTAACTACCCTTACATCAACTTGCAGGCATAAAGATTATATTTGGTTTCATCAATGTATACATTTGCTAACAGGTTTATCAATGTAAATTACTTGTATTATCTCAAAACACATAACAGATCATGAAAAAACCTGGCAAGTGCATTGGCTGGAGCAGAACAAACTTGGATGCAGCTTTGAAATGTGTTGTCACAGCCACCTCATATGTCACTTCTCCCTGATTTTATTTGCTGCAAACTCTACTGTTGATCTGCCAACAACCTATTAACCAGCCGTCCCTTTCTGTAGTAAAATCAGACTCAAACATGAATCGGTTTGCTTCAGGCTGAGAACATCTCATCTAAACAGCTAAACACTAGCCCCTGTATGGACTATTCTTGGTATATGAGCCCAGCTGTCAATAATTTTCGCTGCTAAACACTTCACAGATGTTTTAAGACTCTCAGCAGCCAACATGGTTTTAGGTTTCTGATCATATGGTGAAGTATCCAAGCTTCTAGAAACCACGTTTTACCCTACAGTTGCTGGTATGTTATGTACAGCCTTGAATTCACAGGTATGGCCAGATTTACTTCAAGAATTTCACCCAGATCTGTTATTTAAGCTTCATTACCAGCAATTAATTCATAGTACAGAATTCTCTATTGAAATACCTTCAATATATATGAAGATCTGAAACAATTAACTCCAAAATCCTCTAACAAGGCCCACATTCAGAGTTTAGACATGGCACTGTAGCGAACACACTGTAGCGACGGTACTGTAGCGGGCACTATTCACGGACACTGTTCACGCGCACTGTAGCGCGGGTACTGTAGCAACACATTAAATAACTTGAAACTTGTTTGATAATGGCTGCCAATGATGAATACCTTAGGTCTGCAATAGATTAACTTTCAACGCTCAAACCCTCAATAAAATTCTTCAAATTTAAGCACAAGTATGGCCCCTGAATGAAGCCACTCTGATAGCACTCTTCAGCTGATCTCTCACAACCTCAGATTGCTGCACATCGAAGAGTTTTCGTTCTCCAATGGCTGGTAATCTGCAGAAACCCTTGTTTCTCACAAACTCCGAAGCTCTCAATAAAAGACAAAGTTGAATAATCATATCATAATGAATTCTTTTTGCCCTTTGAAAGCTTTTATAGCCTCTTTGAGAAAATCGACCTATTTTGGCTTTTAAAAATCATTTAAATATTATAATCTTCAATTTGCATTTAATGCCTTCTCATTACCTTGGTTTATGTGCACATAATTAATTAATATCATTAAATACACTTTTAATGTGTCATTGGCCCCATTCGAATATAAAGTTAATTTATAACTTTATATTATAATCCTTTTTAATATAAAGTCATTTTATAACTTTATATTATAAACCTTTTTAATTAAAAATCATTAATGACACATTAAATATTAATATCTCCATAAATATGCATCCGTTAGCCATGCCAACTGAAACCAAGGTCAATTTTGCCAAACTCTGAGTGATCAGACGCCCTGCCAAAGATAGTAACTCCTGATAGCTGACTTACTATAAATAGTAAGTACACACCACTGAGTCTAGAAACAACTACAAAGGTCCAATCAACGGTCGATACTGCAAATATGCTCTGTTCAGGTGCCCTGCCATTATTGGAAACCCTGGCTCTCCCAAAATAGTAACTTACTATAAATAGTAAGTGTGCCAATCTGAGTCAAATAACTTGTGCAAAAGCCAAAACCTGAATCCAGCTGAGGAGTAATGTCCCAAATCACCGGGTAACTGCCACAGAAGACCCCCTATCCATAACTGTTAGCCTACGAGGGTCAAATGATAGGCTAATCCTTACGAACTCTGATGCTCACAAAAATGGGGATTACAATGATTCAGCTCAGAGCAATGTTAGGCCAGCTAGCAGAGTGACTCTGAGGCCCCTTATGCCTCAATTCTTGGGTGAACAGGTTGCTGCAAATCAAGAGCAGCAAGCACATGAGTAAGGATTTTCAGATTATTTGAGAGAGTACAACTCCTTGGGAGATGAATTTCAAGCTGCCATGTCTCTAGAAGACTTTTGCAATCTCAAACTTCACAATAGACCAAGGAACAACAACAGAGGGCAGCAAAACCAAGAATTACAACAGAAAGTTGGGAAAAATACAATCCCTTCCTTTGATGGTTCTAGCAAATGCACAGCTAGAGCATGGGTGCAGAAGTTGGATACCTACTTCCAACTTAACACTATGACAGAGATCGATGCTATCAAATATGCCACCTTACATTTGGATGGGGAGGCACATGAGTGGTGGTACCATGGGCTTGTCACCTTGGGACATGCCAACATCACATCCTACCTGGAGTTCACACAAAGACTCATTGACAAATTTGATCAGAAGGATCTAGAACTTCACTTTAGAGAGTTAGCACAACTCCAGCAAAGTGGGTCAGTAGACTCCTATATCTCAGCATTCCAGCGTTTGGTGGTTATGGTGACTAATGTTTCAAAACAGTGTTTGGCGATGCTTTTTATTGAGGGTTTATCCGAACCCCTTCGCAGTTGGATTAAAGCCTTCAAATCAGACTCCCTTCAGGATGCGATTACTAGAGCTAGAGACGTGGAGTCTAGCGTGGAGTCTAGCCATCAAAAGAGTAAACCCTCAAGCAACCAAAAGAACAAATCTTCTTCTCATAGCTCATCTCGTTCAAAAAATACAGGGGAAAAACCTTTTCCTAAGGAAGGCAATAAGAAGAACAAAGCAGATGAAGATTTCCGTACGGAATGTAGGGAGAAGGGAATTTGCTATCATTGTAAGGAGAAATGGATGAATGGACATCGTTGCTTGGGAAAGGGGAAGGTTCACCTTATTGAGGAAACATCAGAAAGTGAGGATGAACTTGGAGTTGAGGACAGCAGCCGTTCAGATGAGGAGCTAGAAAATAAGGGCTCTCTTGGTACTATTGTGACCTTTTCATACATCACCCCATTCAAAATGGGGACCCCCTAATTTTTGCTCCATTTTGTTCTTTTGGCTTTGGTTTTGTCTCTCTCTTTCTCTCTCTTTTTGTTGTCTGTCTTTCCGGGGATGTGCCCGCCTTGGAGCTTAAACGTGAGATTTTAGCTAAGTCTGTAGAATTAGGGTTTTGAATTTTCTGGTAAATTTGAAGTCAAATGGAGTAATCAAGTTGAAATCTAACCTTGGCGTTGCAGTCAGCATGCTCCCAGCAGGTTTCCAGCTAAATTTCATCGAATTCTGACAACTTACTATTTTTAGTAAGTGTTCATCCGTAGTATGCTTTCTCACATCTTTTGAGTTTCGATCAATACACCGCGATCCTAACATATCGTTACTTTGGTTCACAAATTTTGAGCTGAACTGATGACCGGTTTATTTTTAGCAAGTCTACCCTTTGGGAGCAAATTTTAGGTTTATATGTGAATTTTTTCAATGCATCAAGATTCCTTCTGGGTTTTCTGAGACCTACGCAGTGATACAACATGCAAAATGAGACGATGACTTTCAGTATTCAGCCTTAAGGGGCTATTTTTAGGGTTTGCATGTTGAAATTTTCTTTGCATGTCTAAACATTCCTTGTGGGTTTTTCGAGGGCTTCGCAGTGGTATAACATGCAAACCAGGATCAGGACTTTTTCAGGAGCTTACTGAGGCTATTTCTCGCTTGTATGTGGCTTTTCAAATAAGGTCAAGCGATTCCTGCGGGTTTTTCAAGAGCTACGTGAGGTGATGTGACATGCAAGGCGCAGATGATCATTTTTCTGGACTTTACTATTTAGTAGGTCCATTCCGTGCCAGTCACCAACACATCATCTCCATACAAACAAGACTAAGTGCAATAGAAAGTTCAGGTCAAACGAGGTCATTTAATAGGCACGCAAGTCAAATTAGGTTTCCAGCTCGGACCCAAAAATGGGAAAGGGGTAAAATGCTGAATTTTCTAAAACCTGATCCCACTCACGAAGATTCTCGCTTTCATCTCAATCGGGTAAAATTTGAAGGAAATCAGAGCACTACTATTTATAGTAAGGCATTCCGCAAACGGGGTGCCAAAAATAGTGGGGAAATCAGCAAACAGCCAAGCAGAATCCGCAAGTCTACCAACGAGGGTCACGATTCCATTCTCAAACCGCGCGAGGCCGTGGAGGTCATGAACTGCTGTAGCTTGGTTATAATAGTAAACCACCTTCGTAAAACATAATACTATGAAACAAAGTGGCGGTCAGCTCGAGATGGCAGTGTGAACAGGATAACAAGGTCATGAAGATCCAATGGTTAAAATTTCAAATCAATCCGATCTTCAGAAGAGAGAAAACTTGGAACTTACTATTTATAGTAAGTATTGAGCTGGCAGAAGGAATAAGGAAAAAAAAACGCCTTAGTCTGGATCTCATCCTACTTCACCCATGAAATGCGCCCTTAGCTCAAGCAGATGATGAAATAAAATTTAAGTGTTGAAGAATATCCTGCTTCACCCCTCAAATGCGCCCTGTCTTGCTCAGTTGTTGATGAAAATTTCTAAGTCTGGATTTAAGTCCACCTCACTACCCCAAATGCGCCCAAGGAGAAATGAGTTGATGAAAAAATTTCTAAGGCATTGAGTTCATCCTGCAGACCCCTGAAAATGCGCCCACTTCAAGTCAAGTTGATGGAATAAATTCTAAGTGTTAAAAATGTCCTTCACCACTTCCAAAATGCGCCCAAGTGCAATATAAGGGTTAAGTTGATCAAAAAGTTACCAAGGCGTAGTAAAATCCCTCACCACAGGCTAAATGCGCCCACCTCCAGCATGAGCTCCAGGAAAAAATTCTAAGGCAAAGACTTAAATCCACCTCCCCCCTTCAAATGTGCCCTCATGCTAAGAGGGTGTTAAAAAAAAGTCTAAGGCAAAGAGTTAAGTCCGCCTGCCACCCCTAAATGTGCCCATGCAAAGAAGAGGTTGATAAAAAATTCCAAGTCAAGGACTTAAGTCCTCCTCAGCATGCCAAATGCGCCCAAGAAGTGAGGAGACTAGAAAAAGTTTCTTAGTGTTTTAAACTTGAAGCTCTACCCCCTCAAATGCGCCTTTGACTAGGGGGAGGTCTTTAAAATATTCTAAGTGTGTGAAATTTGAAGCTCAGGCCTCCAAATGCGCCTTTGACTTGGAAGAAGCTAGGAAAAAGTCTTAAGTATAGAAAAGTTGAAGCTTCACCCCTCATTTGCGCCTTGACTTGAAGAGGAGGCCTTTGAAAAATCTAAATATGGTAAATTTGAAGCATGGCCCCCTATATGCGCCTTGAGAAGAAGAGGGTGATTGAAATATTCAAAGACATGCAAATTTGAAGCACACCCCCTTGAATGCGCCTTTGACTGGAGAAAAGTTTGAGAATATTTTAAGCATGCAAATATGAAGTGGGCCCCATCCTATACGCCTTGGCTTGTGAAAGAAGTGTTTTAAATTTGAAGCTTGACCTCATGCATGCGCCTTAGCTATTTGAGGTAAATTAAAAGGTTTCTAAGTCGTCCAAGATTTGAAGTGGGTCCCTTTCACATACGCCTTGACTTATGGAGAGCTAGAGAATATTCTAAGTATAGAAAATTTGAATTCCAACTCCCCATATGCGCCTTGATTGGAAGAAGAGCCTTGAGAATATTTTAAGTATGGAAAATGTGGAGTGGGCCCCCTCTTATGCGTCTTGAATTGTGAAAGAAGCTTGGAAAAAGTCTAAGTGTAGAAAACTTGAAGCTCTACCCCTCATATGCGCCTAGCTTGAGGAGTTGATTGAAAATTTGTTTTAAGTATTCAAAACTTGAAGTAGAGACCCTTGATTGCGCCTAGACTGAGGGATAAAGTGAAAAATATTCTAAGAGTGGAAGATTGAAAGCTCACTATGCTAAATGCGCCCAACCTTGAGGAGAAGTTGATGAAAATTTCTAAGGCAGGCAAATTGAAAGTTGGACCTCCTGTATGCGCCCAAGTTAATGGGAGGGGTTAAAAATGTCTCTAAGGCATCAAAACTAGAAGTTGACACCTCCAAATGCGCCTAGGACAAGAATTGAATATTGAGAAATTTTCTAAGGTGTTTGAATTAAAAGAAGTGGATATGTGCCTAGCATGAGGGATCAACTAGAAATTTTTGAATGCGCCCAAATTGGACAAGATGGATAGAAATTTTCTATGGAGCAAGAAAATACGCCCAGAGATGAAGAATGAAGATAAATATTTTTCTAAGGTTGAAATCCAAAAATTAAAAGTACCCGTTCGTTTGTAGACCCATGGATTTGATGTTTTCTGAAGGGAATTTTCTTCTGGGTATCAAACATCTGCGACAAGGAATTGATTTCAAAGTCTTCCATAGCTCGCCCAGGATTCTGAGGTGAAGATTTTTGATGGGCACCAGATTGATGAATTTCCTAAGGAAAATTTTAAAAAAATTCTAAGGCAAAGAAAGAAATGTTTGTGAAAATAAAATGCCTTGGCTGATGAATTCGAAGTTGATTGCTTAAGTGAATTTGCTCAAATTCTTCGTGAGGATAGTCTTCCTGAGCCAGAAATGAATAAAATCAAAGTTGTCAACACCTCAGCTGGTGAAATAAATTTCTTGAAGATGCAGTTGAAGTTAACACTTTCAAAAGATGATTTTAAGCATGCATCTCTTAAATACGCCCTTGAGGAGGATGAAATCTGTCTAAGGCATTGAAATATGATGCACAGGAGTCATATGCCCCAACCTACAGATGTTGAAAAATCATGAAGAAAGCAAAGTTGGCTAGAGAAAAACGATGAACCCTATCAGATCCAGAGATCACTCAGACCTTGGAAGTTAAAGCATGAAAATCAGGTAAGTAAGGTGAGATTATATTATGAAGTATTCTGATGCTCTTCTCCTTGTTTGTTTTGCAGGGTGATCACTGAGGCCAAGGCATGATGACTTGGGGAGATGAAGCGAATACTTGGAAGAAATGGCTAAGTGTTGAGACCTAGTATGTGCCCAACTCAAGTGGCAAAGAAGAAATGTTTTCAAAGCTTAGGATGGAGGGAAAGATGGAAACCCAAGCATTAATGGTCACCATCGAGTACTTCAAAGTTGAAGAACAACATCAAGGAGGAAAATCATCGTTGAGCAAGAGAAAGAGGTTGCAAGCTTGAAGTTAGACTGAGAACATGCCCGCTATATCCATTTAAGGAGTTGAAGCAATGGCAACCAGACTTATCCAGTTTGCAGTCGAGTAGAGGAACAAGAACAATGCGAATGTGTCTATGGACGGGAATCTTCTAGAGGATGGTGGACATTAATTGCTCATTTATTACCCCTCTCCATTTTCTGGTAGTTTTTAGGGAAGAATCTTGATTAGGGCTTATGTGGCTCGATCTGAGCCCTTCATTGTAATTGAATCTGAGCCGTCCACTGGATTTGGCCAACTATAAAAGGGGCATCCCACCTCATTTGTATCTAGTTAGAATAGCAGAGAAAGAATAGAGAGAGATTGATAGAATAGAAGGTAGCATAGTTTGATAGTTTAGCTTAGACTGAAAAGGAAGGAAAGTCTTCCCTTTGAATACTTTGTAAGAAGTTGTTGTGAATACTTTCATAATAAAAAGAGTTTTCATTGATGGTGATCTCTTCTTTGTTATGAGTAGCTAGCGAGGCTTCTTCGTCCTTCCAATTCACGTAGAATCTTGAAGTAGCTTAAAGTAAAGTAGATTTCATTTCATGCAAGTACTTAGTAATTGTGGAATGTGGTGCTCGATTTGAACAAAACTTCGCTTATCCATACCACTAGCGAGCTCGCTGAAGGTGGGTTCGCCTTGTGTGGTCAACTGGAACATCGTGAAACTTAACTTCGATTATGGTTTATATGTTGGCATGCATCGTTGTGATGGTGTCTTCATGTTAGATCATGATTTGAATACCTTTGATTACTCCTATGAAGATTGCACCGGTTTTGTAGAAGTTGTCTAAAGTAGGCAAAAGAAAAGCTCGGTTGAAGTCTACGAGAATTGATCGCCATGTCCCACTTTGAGTAGATTATTAGAACCTTCTTATCCCTGGCTACAACTTAAATTCGGCCATTTCTCGGGTTAGTATAGGGAACTTGTATCTACCAATAATCATCTCGAACCACGCGGAAACCTTTAACTGTTTGCTGTCGGCTGAACAATTCCGTAAGTCCCCTTGAAATACCAGCAAATCACATCGAGCCAACTGAGCCTATTCGCACTGAAAGAACCTTGGAGTTGAACGCACGAACTCTCTCGCAATCTTAGTGTGCTAGATACTTTGATCAAGAGAGAATAGGGTAGCCGTTGGCAACTTTATTCTGTGTTGGTGTGGTCACGAAAATCATATCAACAGGTACCCTGGCCGGGTCACCTATGTTCAATCCTTTCAGGATTAGAGGAATTCTACATGGTCAGCACATCATGGTTTTGGTGGACAGTGGGTCTACACATAACTTCATTGATTCTGCTTTGGTAGTGAAGTAGAAATTAACAACACAAGGCTTTGAAGGGTTCAAAATCATGGTGGCTAGTGGACATAAGTTGACATGCAAAAGGAAGATTCCTCAATTGAGTATCACTCTCGGCAATTATACCCTCATAGATGATTTCTACGTGGTGGATTTGGGAGATAAACATGCTATATTGGGTATTCAATGGCTCTATTCATTGGGAGAGTATTCACAAAACTTCAAGAAGATGGCACTCAAGTTTTGGACAGCGAGTGGTCAGAGAGAGGTGTTTAGGGGAAAAGTAGATAAAGCATCCAAGGATGTATCGATAAAACACATGGAGAGCATTTTCCTTCATCAGGATGTATCCGAGACAGCAGTGGGTGATATGGATAGAGTAGATGGAATTCATGATGGTGATGCTGATGATATTGCTTTTGCTGCATTGGGTGGAGAGTCATCTTTTGATAATTTGGGGAGGAATGCACATGACTACTTAGGTATTCCTCAGGCACAGGCAGGAGACTTCCATCTCGATTGCATTATTAGGAGTGTTCATCAGTTTGGATCCACATATAGAGGGTATGACCATAACATTATTTACACAGCGGGGTGGGTTGAAGGAAAGGAGTTTGGGTTCACCAGGATTCGACATACCTGTTGTGACCTTTTCATACATCACCCCATTCAAAATGGGGACCCCTAATTTTTGCTCCGTTCCTCGTTTTTTGGCTTTCGTTTTGTCTCTCTCTCTGTCTCTTCTGCTATCTGTCTTTCCAAGGATGTGCTTGTCTGTGAGCTTAAACATGAAATTTTGGCCAAGTCTATAGAATTAGGGTTTGTATTTCTCTGGTCAATCTGGGGTCTAATGAAGTGAATAAATTGAAAATTGGGACTAACGTTGATGTCAGTGTGCTTTCGGCAGGTTTCCACTG